>JAVTVY010006255.1:0-42132 GCA_036873755.1 Hanleya hanleyi | reverse complement strand
GACCCGGAACATGGCGAGCATGAAGATGGCAGTGATGAATGAGAGTCCAGTCGAAGAGATCCCATACCAGACGAAACGTTGTGAGAGATCGGGTGGTACCCATCTTGTTGATATGGGCTATCACCGTCGAATTGTCTGTAGCTATGAGGAGGGACGAATTGCTGAGACGACAACTCCAATGTTGCACCGCTAGGATGACTGCCTTCATCTCCAAAAGGTTGATGTGAAGTTTGGACTCCAAAGTCGACCATCTGCCGGAGACCTCCAGATCGTCCAGATGGGCTCCCCAGCCCGTCTCGGAAGCATCTGTATAGAGATGGTAATCCGGAACCGGAAACCGGAACGGAACTCCCCGCATTACGTTGTGACGAGACTGCCACCAAATCAGATGTGGATGTAGCAACGTCCATACCGGGACCGCAGGATTGAGAGATGGCCTCTGAAGATAAGGAGACAGATGATACTGCAGAGGACGAACCTGGAGACGTCCGTAATGCGTAAGATCCTGCGTGGAAGTGAGCAAACCCAGAAGACTTTGCCACTGTTGTCTTATCTGAAACGTTGACGATAAAAACCTTCGAATCAGAACCTGGATTTTGGCCCAACGGTCTTCTGGAGGGTATACCAGTTGAAGATGAGTATCGAACACAGCCCCGATGTAACGCCGAACTTGTGCTGGAATCAATTCCGACTTTACGGGATGCGGAATGAAACCCAGATGGCGTAATACAAGCAGTGTGAAGCGGACTTGTGCGTTGAGACTGTCCTCGCCTGGGGCCCACATGAGTATGTCGTCTATATACACCTCGATGAAAATACCCCGAAGATGAAGGAACGCCAAGACAGGTGACGTAATGCGGGTAAATAGCCAAGGAGCGACATTGACCCCGAACGGGAGAACTTGCCATTCGAAGCACCGATCGTTGATGACAAAGCGTAGGAAGCGACGATGACGAGGATGAATAGGGATATGTAGGTAGGCGTCCTGGAGATCGATTGAGGCCAGCCAATCCAAATGATTGAGGCGGGCCCGAATCGATGTCACAGACGCCATCTTGAAATGAGGAGGAGTTACAAGATGAAATTTGTTCAAAACCTTGAGGTCTATGACCATCCTCATTTGAGATGAATCCTTCTTTGGTACCAAGAAGACGTGGCTGTAAAAGCCCACGCTGATGTCGTCTGGTGGAAGTTCTCTGACGGCATCTTTTGAGATTAAGGTGTCGACAGAGGACAGGAGCATCTTTACATGACCTGCGGAAACTGGAATTCGAGAAGGACGAGGCCGAGAGATGAGCCTTGGGCGGGTCTTGAAATCGAACAGGAATCCCTCCTTCAAAGTCCTTAAAATCCAGTCGTCGTCCGTAATCAAACGCCAGTTCTCGCAGAAAACCTGCAGACGTCCGCCCACAACCGGATGGCTGTAATGACGAAAAGCAGGTAGGTGGAAATCTTTGACGTGAACGGAGGCCGAATAGTCATTTGGGGGCAGAGGCACCGCGCCTAAATCCTGATTTCCCACGGCCGGAGCGGCGACCACGGCCTTTACCTGGAGGTTTGTCGATACCACGAAAATCATGCTGAGGAGCACCCTTCTGGGCGGACTTAGAAGCCCGACCCCGAGCAGGTTTCCGATCCAAGGAAAACGCGGGACGCCGAGTAACTGCCGAAACCAAACGAGCAGTTCGCTCTTCACGAATGGCGGGCATTACGGAGTCAATGGCATTGTTAAAAACCCATTTTGAAGACAATGGCTGCCGCTGAAGTTCGTCCTTAATAAAAGGTGGAACGTCCGATTTGACACCTTGAAGTAAGGAAGACCGTTGCGCTTGCAAAAGTGAAGCATACGAAAAGGCACCCGCCTGAATGACTGAACGGTTAGCCCTAATAAGAGTATCCAAGAAGCCGCGTAAGTACTCAATGCGACCGGCAGATAACAAGGTAGCCCCATTTCTCAAACGTAACTCAGGATCCAGAGAAATCCTGGATGATGCCAGCAAAAACCAATCTGCGTAAGATGTAGCACGCTGGATAGACAATAACATATCCATAATACCCGAAAACACCTTAGATGGAACCGAAACCGCAGACGAAGAAGTTGCTTTCGTTAAACGACTCAGATCTCGATCTGTTTTGGGAGCCTTATCCGGCAACACGTTGTCATGGACCGGATGACGAGAAACGGAGGGTTTCTTAAGTTTGTTGTCCTCTTCCAATTGATCCTCAAATAACTTGAGATTGGACTCCCAAGCTGGAGATGGAGCGCAGGAGGAAAACTTCCTTCGAGACGTCGACGATGCCGTAAACTCAGCCGAAGCCGCAGTAGGGCAAGCATAACGCGAAGAAAACGGCTCGGATGGCGTCGGCATATCCGGAACAAGCGCCAGAAGCGCTTTCATTTTGACAGGAAACGGCAACATAGAAGAATCCTCTGAACTATCCGCCACTGAAGAGGAATCATCATCATCAGACGAATCCGACGAAACCGGAGCACGAACGGTGTGACAACGCTGGGGGGACAGGACACCCCTATTGTGAGTGTAGTCAAGAAACGGAGTCTGCGCATGACCAGACTGACGTGACAAACGGTGTGGCGATAAACGGGAACGTCGAACCGGGGAACGAGAACGGCGAACCGGAGAACCAGAAACCCGTAAAATAGCACCACGATGTCTCGGTGAATAAGAGCGACGAACTGGAGATCGAGAACGCCGAACTGGAGAATCAGAGTCAAGAACACGAGACGGTGTAACAGATCGTCGCGGTGACGAAATAACACAACAAACCGGAGAACGAGAACGAGAACGAGAACGGCGTTGTGTAGAACCCTGACGATAATCAGACACACGAGAATGATGACGCGAAGAGTCAACCTGAATCAAACCCGGTGGTTGCAAATCCGAAACGTGAACATTAGAAGCCGAACGACCTTCCATAGAAACAGATGTTGATTTCTTTATGGATGAACGAGCAGATTTAAATCGCAGAGGCGATAACCGACGATGTAAATTTTTATCCTGATAATCGGCAGGTGAAAGACCAACAGACAAAGGAGTCGGTGAACTGACATGAGTTGAAGACGAAATCTTTTGTCCGGCAGGAACAATAGAGCGTCGCGGTAGAGACCTGGCCTTTGTCCGCTTGAACAAAGAAACCGGTTTCCCAAGGCCTCCTGACAAAGCCAGACCTGAGGAAACTAGGCTATCAAGTACACCAGAATTACCTTGCTGTACAACCGTCCCACTAGGTGGTAAATCTTCCCCAGACCCAGACGAAGGAACCGGACTTCTAGTATTACGGGATAAATCTAACCCAGGACCCAGATCTTGATTGATTTTAATGTCCTCAACTAGAGAAATTTCCACCACCCGTCTATCAACTTCCGATAGATCGGGGTTCTCAGAAGCCTGAAGCAAATATGACCTACGGGCTTGAGCATAATTTTTCCAAGTATCATTGTCCCAAGACACACATTCATTACACGTGTTATTTCTATAACAAATTTTGTCCTTACAGACAAAACATCGCGTATGGGCATCCAAACGAGTCGAAATACGACCACACGCATGGCAAGAATTTGAAGGAATGGGAACACAATACTCAGACATTATTTACGAAAGAAAATATTTCGGAAATAAACTTTGAACAACAACAACTTGTGTAACAACAACAACTTGTATAAACTTTGAACAACAACAACTGTATTGCAATCCAAACTCCTGACGTGCACCACTGGAGGTACAAACGAGAAAGAGGAGGAATATATGCTGGGAGCTGGCTTTTATATCCAGGCTGAGCAGGAGAGCTCCCCTAAAGGGAGACTACTCTCTGGGGGAGGATAACTCCCCAGGAGAGAGTAGGGTGAGCTCCCCTGAAGGGAGATGACTCCCTGGGGAGGATAACTCCCCAGGGGAGATAACTTTTGGTTTTAAACTGGCGTTTAACGTTTGTATTGTATATCTCCGACGGAGATCAAGGCATAAATCAAAGCAGGTGTCGGTTTGGGCAATAAATTAGCTGTCTACATGTACATGCATTGTCTTGCCAAGGTATATCCAACTACCTATAGAAATTCGCACAAAGAATTCACAGTAACAAAGAGGTTAGGTAACTTCTCCAGCAAAGGACTCTATGACGCACTATCTCGAGAGAGGTGTGCTGTCGGTCAAAATGGCTGCCTAGTAACATGTCAACAAGAGTCCCTTACCAGATCAGTAACGCTCAACGTAACCTATGATCGTAAAAGCCAATTCCGTGCCATAGTTTGTCGTGCCAGACATTTAACATATTTATCACAATGGTATACGATTTACAATGAAACAACGTATATATTATTCTCGATGCAGAGCAGAATAATCCCATAGTGAAAGCATAGACCCGATATGCTTGTTTACAGAATGGCGAGCGCCATATCTGAGCGATCCCAATACATTGAGGATTTCTACTGTACACATTTTTTTAAAAATATACAATGAAATGTGGTAAGGAATTCGGTATAATGAGAAAGTACATAAATGTAAAAACTCACGGACCAATACGGGAGGCTTGAGAGCACGAGTAAATCCAATGAATGTATATGAATCTCCTTAGTTGAGGAGCACAGTAAATTCACGTGTGGGTTTGATCGTGCTAGAAATCAAACTGAGGTCTTAAGTTTTTGGCGGGAACTTGGAGCGGTCAAGGACGCCGGAGTTGATGGAGGCCCTGGAGGGGGGTGTCCGTTTTTTCTGGCATTTGGTAAAAGAGGTTTAGAATCTACCCTACAGTATTGCATAATATTAAATATTATGCACAAGGTAAGTATAAGGTGTCTTGATATAAAAGTAACTCATGGAAGAACTACACTTTCATCTTGTGGGAGAACCAGGGACCCGATGCCATGTCACCGTGCCAAAAAATTTGTTACTGAATGTCGTTAATTTGCTTATACTTGTTGCAATCATTTACAAAAAATATTCACAAAAATTTATGATTTCTGGTCTCCATAGCTCTGGATAGTCTATCGTAAAACATTAAATTGACACACTGATAACATTGAATAAGGCAACAACAGTTTGTGATGAAACATAAAACTTTATTAGAAAACCTATCAAATGGCATGAATTATAGTGTTTGAGTGTGTGTAAAGATGTGCATAGAGTTAACATTTGCCCAGTCAAAAGATATACAATTACAGGGTTTACACAAACCGATATACAAACAGTTATTGAACTAACAACCCATTTCCTCACTAACAGATAGTACAGCAAAATTTGATTTTGTGATTTTCAGGGTTGAATTGCTTTTTTGGTCAGGAATCTAGATGTCGAGTTCATAGCATACATCACCTGGAGAAAGAGTTTTTTTTTAACAAACATGGGGCGAAAACAGACAATATATGCTTACTGTTTATGGGAATGGTAAACACAATTTTTCTGGAAAGAAAGTGTTTTACATTTCTCAGTCTTCTACGGTATCGGTGTTTTGAGGTTCATAACATATTCATGTGGTTTGTTCAATTAAAACAATGAAACCAAATAATACATGATGTGTTTGTAATATCAGCAACAAATTAAAATTGAATTCCATTGTACATAACAAATCAGAATAGCATGTTTAGGTTAAATTCCAGGAATTTTACATTATTTCATCTATTTACAAGTATTACATGCTTGTAACATAACAAGGGAATTCATTATAAGTAGCAATATACACATTACAAAAAAATACTCTTATTGACACCTCTCCTCTACATCTTCTTCCAGGAAAAGTATATGTAAATTGTAAATTAGACGAGGACTTCGTTACATGAATGATCCAGGAATATGACGGGGTGGAACTCGGAAGGATAATTTTGTGCACAAATTTAATATTCAACAGAAACTGGATACTACATGTATCTATGGATTTCAGTGTTAGTAGTTGTAAGCTGAAATTTATGAAAACAATTTTGAATGGATTGTACCATTCAACATGATGTGAAAATAAACAGAGCTAGATTGGACAGGAGTTATTTCCCCTTCAATCGATGAAGATATTTGGTATGAGAATACACCGAGAAGAGCATAGTATGGTATCACAGAATTCCACTCACAAGTGTGAATAAAGGGATTTAATAGGTCTAATGAACAATGAGTCGAGGAGTCCTGGATGAAAACTCCACAAACTGGCCTAATAAACATGAACGACTGATAACTGACTGAGGCCAATTAACTGGAATGCTGAACTTGGGGTGAGTAGGGGCTTACAATATGATAGCTATCCAATGAGTTCTGCACAACATCTACTGGTCCACTCAACTAATACTTCCATTTTATCATTTGCCTCTACTGTGCAAGCCCTTTCCCTGCATTAGTGAATGATGTTGAACTCTGCTGACATTGCTGTGTAATATTGTTACTATGTGTAAATATTTATACATTTACATGTAGCATTTAACCAATAGAATATACAAGATTAGATCTTGCCAATAGAATATTGTTAGTATGGGCCAGACAGTTGGAATACAACATTGAACATTGCATCTGGCAGCATGTCCGAATCCCACTTCTAAGTGATGTATTAATATGCAAGTATGCATATAATCTGGGGGAAAACCTTTCACAATTTGGGGAAAAAAATTCAGTTGTCCATTTCTGTTGAACATGCTAAATATTGCCCAAGCAAGCTTAGAACAGCATTGTTCAGTAAATGTAGCCAGTATAGGAGATGATGGAGGAAGCTATTTGATGAATACAGTACAATATACAATGTACATTCAATACTCGGGAATTAATCAAGACTAGAATAACAAGGGATTGCAGCAATATCTTGATTTGAGGTTATTCAAAATGCAGATTAAAACCTAACTTTTCTGTCCTAATATGAGGATAAATGATAAAAGTAATACATCTTACTGTAATGTTTAATCTCGCTTAATAAAATACCATAGTTAACATGAAAATTCTAAAATGTCCGGATGTACACATCAGATCTGCTTGATCTGTATTTGTATTCCTTAATCAAAGAAAGCTCTACCATAGGTAATACTTGTGAATTATTGACTGACCGATATGGCTAATCAAATGATAAGGTACAATAATGATAACCTGCCATAACAATGGTAGATCATTTCATTGGCTGATGCGGCAAGTTTAATTTAATGATCAGTTCAAGTTTTTCATGAGAATCGTCAAACTGTAATTTTCAGCCTAGTTGTTTGAAAATTAATCCAGGATTCAATTTCATTTTTGAGACTAAGGGTTTCACTCCAATGAAGACTTTAATTCCAGAGTAGTCCTAAATTAATAGTTTTCAGACATCTGAGCCTAGAACTACAGCTAATGCGGATATGAACAGTTAATGCTGTAAATAGGAGTATATTGGTATAAATATAACGTATACAAAACTGAGTACATTAATACATCACAGAATAGAATAATAAAATAATTAATATCTGTTGAACTATCATGGATGAACTAAGTTGTAATACTTGAACAGACTATGGTATGTGCATGGTCATTTTTGCAGTTACATGACCATAAAAAATGTGGATGGGGTCTGCCTTGGCTGTTCTTGGGGCAAACATCTGCCAATGAACATTATTGCCTATACAATCTCACCTATATGATCTCACCTGTATGCATGTCCATCCAGGTGTGGATCATTCTACTCATCATACCAGTCAACAGGACATGAATCTGATCCCCCATTAACACTGACCTAGCACAGTCATCTACTATTCCCACAATATATACCCATGTTCTGTTTATTAAAGTTTGGGATACATTCAAATCTTACATATAGACGTCATGTTACATGTAGCTGTATATCGTTTGGTTGATATTTGCATTAATAAATATGAAATTAAAATACAAATACATAGAAAAGAATATAAAACAGTGGCAGGAGCCCAGGTGGAAGTTGTTTTGATATATGGATAAATCAATTTAAATTGATAAATGTTCAAATAATTCAATCAGTATAATCATGTAGTATCACTGCATACAAACATATACCCCCTGTACTCTCACACTCACATTTATGGCTTGTTTGTTCAATCTGTACACACATGTACAATGTACCCCAGCAGATAACAACAGTTTCCTTTCAAATACAAACATGTACAGACGAGCATTAAGATTTGTCTGGAAATTATGATGTGCAGACAAAATAGTTAACAGTAGCTCAGTACTCCACAACTTCATAAAAGACTACAAATTAAGAGGTCATAATACTGATCAGGCTTTGTTTATGGAGAAGTGGAACCCAAATGGAAATTCAAAATTACACAAAGATGTGCGATTGACATCTTACTGTGAAATGTCCTGACAACATTCCCATTAGTTGCCGAGATACATGTACTGTAAATGATTTAATTAGAGATTTGGTACGAATTATATATGCAAATGAGATTTGATGATGTCACAAACTGATCTATATATAATTAGATTGAAAATAATATTCTTTTCTATGATATTTGCGACTGATTATTTTCATTCTATTAAAGATGTAATCAGCCTCAAAATCGATGGATTTTGTAATCTCTCCCCTGTGCGTTTTTCAGCACCAAAGTTTGCTAAAGTATCATAGGTATTATATTCGATGATAGTGGGATCGCCATGTACAACGAATGTAAGAATATCTTGTCAGAGATATTCTAAAATCTCCCCGCTTCAATGGGTTTTCTGTTCACCATTGAGTATGTGTTG
Source organism: Hanleya hanleyi (assembly GCA_036873755.1). Taxonomy (NCBI): domain Eukaryota; kingdom Metazoa; phylum Mollusca; class Polyplacophora; order Lepidopleurida; family Hanleyidae; genus Hanleya; species Hanleya hanleyi. The sequence goes on along the minus strand of JAVTVY010006255.1, from coordinate 33,463 downwards.
AACACGGAGACGAGAGTGACATAGCGACGCTCACGAATCTGAATGCTGAACAGCTGCAGCCATGGGATAACGTCATGGCTCGTGCCTAAGGTTCGGTAAAGTCGCATAACATACGTCAGTAGAATGCACCTCACGTGTGTAAGCTTGTTGATACGGCTGTGGAAAAATAAACGGCATACCATGCCGTTTATTTTTAAAGACCAATTCCTTCTATTTTCTGGTAAATAGTAGAAATAAGTTTAGTTTTTTTTGTGGTCAAATGTGTTGTAATTTGTACCGGACGTAACATATGTCGCTTTCGCTGAATTTGAGAGACATCGATTTAAGCCTTGATTTGAGGCCGATTACATCTTTAACAGTGTTCACTGGTCATTGAATGTCACTTTCCAGACTTGGTTACCAATAGTTTCATATTATGGTTAGCTTAGCAACCAGTAACAATGGTTTCTTAACTGATAGAATTTCTAAACAACATGCCTTGCTAACTGGTTGCTATGATAACCATACTTCTGAAAATAATGAGCATAATGCTATAACTTAGTAATATAAGGAGGTCAGACAGACACCTGTAGCTCTGTCTATATTCCATCATAAAGTCAGCTCTTCACCTTGGTTTCACTTGGTGACATCACCAAAAATGCTTTGCATAAAATCCCTCAATCACAGATTTTGTACGTCAAACCATAATATCTCAGCAACCATTAAATTTACATGTGACAAGCAGCAATTTGCTCCAAAGTTTGAGCATTTTCTTCTGATGAAAGTGACAATAGACCATTGAAATTCCCTTCAACCATTAGAAGTAGCATACATCGACGATCGAAATATGCCTCTTTGATGTCGAAAACCACTCGATGATTCAAAGAGATTCCATCAGCCGTTTCCTTTGTTCAACAACTGAATATAATAAAGACATGTTAAACAGTAACTATAAGATCAATGTTTATGTGTAACACGTTGATGCCTTGATTCAGACAATGATCAACAGTGCAGGAAGTAATAACCATGTCCATGAGGACATACAGTGAGACCTGTGAATACCGACCAACCTCTAAATACTGACATTATACATGGTCCCAATACTATATGTAAACTATTTTGAACCTGGATAAACCAGAACCCTGTCAAAACCGACACTATACTCTGGTCCCAAGAAAGGTCGGTATACACAGGTTTCACTGTACCAGTAATAGCATGTCCAATCAATTTTACCATATTTATACTTCCATACCCGTCACAAATGCCAACATGAAAGCCATGCAGGTTCATAAATCAGCGGTTATCTCTGGATCATTAATTAACAATGTTAATTAATGTTAGTAATCTCGGGGGTCAGTTGCAGAATTTCATTGCCATCATTGCAGCTGTTTGTATGTACATTGTATATAAAGTTAGTGTATAAATCCTGCACATCTGTATAATATCACATTTACATTTACAGGTGGTAGGTACACTTGTCAACATGTTCTGTCTTATAAAAAATATACAGCCACAAAACAGGATCTTCGTTATCGAGACAATCAAGTTTGTGGGGAGAATGAGTTCACCTTATTTTGTCTGGTCTCCGCTAAAACAGATGTTTAATTCAACCAGTCTATTCCACTCAACTTCACCCAAACAGTCGCAATCTTTTTCTGCAGCTGGTGCACAAGGCCTCACTTAGTACAGTTAGCACAAAGGCTAAAGTGTTTATATCACATGTTAAACAAGATAAATGTTTTTGATATGTTTAAGTTTGGCTATCGCAGTAACACCTCACTATTCAAAGTGCCATTCTTCTCTAGTGTGCTCTCTTTGGATGTTTGTGAATTCTTACGAGCAAAAATCCATGACGCACTAAGTCGTTTACCACTCTTAGTGCTCTTACTACTGACCATACTGCCTGATGGACTCTGCATGCGTGTGGGCGTGCTCGGTGTACTAGGGATACTCGAAGATGAGGAGCTCTGAGGCTCTAAAAAGTTCCTGCCCATGGGGGTGACCAGTTTTAATTTGAGCTGCTCGCCGCCTTGTTTGACAAGTATTACCACATCATCGTGAGTGGCCCATTTGGTGTCCACATCACCGACTTGCACAACGAAGTCTCCAACTTTCATTCCAGCCAACTGAAAGTTAACAAAAAAGTCGGATACATTACATACACTCAAAGCTAAAGGCTAAATCATAGACTCCTCTCATCAAAATGTGGGACGACTTGAATGGAGAGACTCAATAATGATAGAAAAAATATAATGCGAGATATAAAGAAATGACTGGCAATGTAAAGAATATCAGTAAATTCCCTTATCCTGGAGTTGTCTCCCTTCCATTGCTGATTATTATGGTGCATACCTTTTAAAGAGGCAAATCTGCATGAAACAAGAATATCTTGCTTTTAACGAGATATCAATGAAAAAGGAGAAGTATTAAAACAGGTGACAATAGTACTCATGATCCCATAACATTATCACATTGTTAGTGTTTGTAACCTCATAAACTGTTCATGTAAGACCCTCTTGACTGATTTGAGTCGAAAAAATGTGGCACGAATGCGCAGTCGTCAATGATTTTGATTGACATAGGAAGTATTTATTTGCACATGACAGATTGAATATGTAACCTTATAGAAGAATGAAGAAGTAAAGTGCCAACCCGTGGACAAGAGTACACATTACAATGTCCTGTTTTACTGTCATATCCTGATCTCAATCTGCTCCATTTAATAATAGACCATGTCGACCGAGAGATGTGCACAAATACTGCGTGCTGCATTTTTGGCCAAATGTATTCTAAACGACTATCTGACAGTAGGAGGTATACAGAAGATATATGGGGAATTATCGATGGCTATGCGTCATTGGTATGATGGAGCATGTGTAGGGCGGTGTGGGGGAACGGGTTGCACGGCATACTCTGTATGACCTGTGCCCATTGTAATACGATGGAGTGCCCAATCAAACCAACCAACCATACAGGAGAATTACCCATAAGGGCTGAGGGATAAAAGGGCTGGAGTAATCAAGGGAAATATCATGTTTGATATGCATATATGTGGGATGGTATAAGCTTTTGTGTCTTTGTTGAATTATTAGCCACTGTGAAAGTGTGATTGCCTGAGTTGATGTCTTAACGTAGACAATCTCCCTTTTCCAGCAAAAACCATGCCGCCTGCATGTCCTGTTAACTGTGATTTCTTATTATCCTTGGGTCAGAGTTCACTGACTATCATGCTTCGCAGTGACTGGACGGAACAGTTAAGTAGGTGTGATGTAAAAGCCAGACACTTTTAATCGATATAGATCTTCAAAGTATCTGATCTATTGGCTGCCGAGTGTATACTACAGCTGATGCACCAGCATATGGATACAGTGATGGAGTCCACAGTTTCGGATTATTGGTCTTGCCTTATAATACATGAGTAGTGTGACTAACGTCACAGGACCTACTAAGTAGGGGGAGGAAGATGTCTTGGGGGTCCAAGCGTAATGTTATGAGTCACCCAAGTAGGTCAAGTTTTCATCAAAAGTAGTCAGCTCAGAACTTGCTGGTAACAGTCTCCTAATGCACCTTCATGCCAAAAATCAAGGTTCTAATGTCAACGGTTCTCCTTATTTTGCCGACGAAAGGATTCAGATGGACTGACTCAATCATTCACTCACCCATTACCAGACAATTTGCAAATGAGAGTGTACTTCGTAGGAACAGAGGAATGCAAAGGTCTGATCACAAGAGACTGCTACTCTTTTCAGTACCCAATATTTACAGTATCATTCTTTTTAATACCCAAATGTTTAGAGTATCAGGCTTCAGAGCTCTTCAAATGAACTTATGCAAATTAAGGTGAGTGAATATAATTTATGCAAATCAATGAGACAGTTGAGCTATACGGTGGGAATGGCCGTAGAGTAAACCTATGTCAGCCTTTGTTTCACACATTTTTTAGGTGTTTGAAAATAAGGTTATTTTATGTATAGATTATGTGACAAAAATCCAAATGGGTGACATGTTTTGAAAAGCAGATTTTTATGGGGGACGCGAAATCTTACTGAATCAATTGTCAATATTTTTCCAGAAATTGGACAAAATATTGTCTATTTTAGTAGATTTTCCAGACAATATGCAGTACATTCCTCGAGAAGAAAATTGGTTCCGGGTTAAAATTGCATAGCTAGATTGTATCTTGAAACACAGGAAGGAAGCAATCAGAGATTGCTCAATTGTATGCCCCCCGCTTCCGCTTTAATCCGACACTGCCCCGCCATTGTTCTGTTCTTTATTGGTTGGTGGCCTAATTTGGATAATTATAAAAGTTCTGTTTCAGTCACTTTTTTTGCCATGCCTCACATAATACATATTCCAAGTATCAACCAACAAGTGATAATACGATGTTTCGATGCAAGATGGTCGCCAGGGCTTCGCCAAATCCGAAAATGTGACCTGGTTACGAGACCTACATTCCTTGGGAGTATATTGTGGTGAAATTACGAAGCGATCAGTGAACTTTGAATTTTGCACCCAATTCACTCTTTTCGGGGCAATTTCATACTTCAGGACCTATGTTGTCTGCTTTGGAATGTACACATGTAGAATAACATAATATAGCCATTTTCCTGGTTCAAATCGGTTATGGACCGAGATCCAGCCTGGACAAATAAATATATCCCATTCACTTAGATTTGATAAACAAAGGGCCATAACTCTTGAAAACATAACCGCAAGCAGAGAAAATTCACGCTGCACACCTACGGGTCACTGACCACATATTATGCAAATCTCGTACTTGTCCATACAATATTAACCGAGATCCAGCCCTACAAGTCCCAATTCACAAAGATTTGAAGAAAAAAGGGCCATAACTCTTGAAAATATACGCGAAACGTGGAAAAACTTCACGCTGCACAACTACAGGGCACTGACCACATATCCTGCAAATTTCATAATTGTACATACAATATTAACCGAGATCCAGCCCGGACAAGTCCCAATTCATGGAGATTTCAGGAACAAAGGGCCATAACTCTTGAAAATATGAGCGAAACGGGGAGAAACTTTACGCTGCACAACTGTGGGGCACTGACCACATATCATGCAAATTTCATACTTGTCCATACAATATTAACCAAGATCCAGCCCGGACAAGTCCCATTCACAGAGATTTCAGAAAAAGGGCCATAACTCTTGAAAATTTTACCGAAACTCGGAAAAAACTCTACGCTGCACAACTACGAGGCACTGGGCACATTCCATGCAAGTTTCAATCCTGTCCATCAAATATTAACCGAGATATTGCGCGGACAAGAAATTAGGACGGACAGACAGACAGACAGACAGACGGACGGACGGACAAAGCGATCGCTATATGCCCCCCCTCTAGCCCCCCCTCTAGTTAGAGGGGGGGCATAATAATGGTATGAGCACTCACTTCAAGAAAATATATACTTTAGAGGGATTCAATATTTTCAGTTTGCTTCATCAGATGAATGTCAGAGATGAAGAGATATTGAGTACTCACCTCTGCTACACTATCTGTCTCTATATCAGCTACTATGACTGGTACATCTCCTCTCACACTGAACCCAAACCCTTCAGCACTTCTGTTCAGAGTTACGGTTCTTGGGGCTGACCATTGGCTCTTGGCATTAAATATGGTCAATGGTCCCTGTAAGTCAAATGATACAGGCTGAAATATGCAATCTATGAACTACATACAGTAGGCAGGGTGGTAGCCAGGATTTACTGAGGGGTGGTTCGCCTTCACTCCAAAAGGGCACATCAGGGGGTTCGCTGTATGGGAAAAGGGGCAAATAGGGGGTTCGCTTCAGTTTGAAAAGGGCATTTATATGAGAAAAATACATAATATTTCTGAAAGGGGGGGTTCGCCCGAACCCAGAAAACCCCCCTTGGCTACGGGTCTGGTAGGCCAGTACTGATGGAAATAACTGGTTCTATGAAGCAGAAATTCAACAGCTATGCAGAAGAATTTGCCCTCATGAAAGTATGTGGCACCTATAACATTTCATAATGAGGGATATTAACAAGAAAACTGTGTGCACAGATGATTGACAGCTTTTGTGATTTTACCAAATATACCGATATATAATGGGGACTTGTTCCCTGTGTGGGTGAGACTATTCGGTAAAAGATGGAATTGAGCAATCACCAACAGGCCTCATCTCCTGGAGACTGACACTAGGGTAACAGAGTCTCCATTCCATCCCATGTTTCCTCTTATCATTCAATCAAATGTCAATCAATTTTGCGGGGAGGGGATAACTTGATTCCAATGTATAATTGTCTGCTTCAATATGAGAGCCTAATTTGGCAAATAAATTCTATTCTATTATATAATTGATTAGGGTCAACAGTCACAATTCGGTATATATTATTTGATATTATCACCGTCATATGCAGCTTTCTTGCATAATTGATATTTAGAGTAAGATACCAACAATATGCAGCTCTGAAAGTAATATTCAATATATTTTTTATCATTTAGAAAGAGATCGTATAACAGTATTTTCGTTATTTTGGGATAACACTATCTTAGAATAGCACAAATTCTAGTATTTGCACGGGACTCGACCAAATTTTCAGCACTAGAATTTGTGCTATTCTAAGATTGGGATAACACTATCTTAGAATAGCACAAATTCTAGTATTTGTACGGGACTCGACCAAATTTTCAGCACTAGAATTTGTGCTATTCTAAGATTGGGATAACACTATCTTAGAAAAGCACAAATTCTAGTAATTGCACGGGACTCGACCAAATTTTCAGCACTAGAATTTGTGCTATTCTAAGATAGTGTTATCCCAAAATAATGAAAATACTGTTAATATTCAATAGTTTACATTCAGGAGTTTGCATAAATTGTTTTTTTTCAAAAATGTCCCAATCTTGAACCTTTTGCTACTTTCCGGTGTATTTCATTGAAGAATTGCCATCAATACTTACTGTATAATATGGAATCAAATCATCAAACTTCATTTCACAATCATACTACAGTGTATTTATATTGTTTAAACGCACATGTTAAGTGATGGGTATCCTAACCCATAGGATTGATCCATCGAAGGCATCCAGTGCTCCATTGACTTACCAGTCTGTGGAATATGTCTAATACTTTATGTTTGGCAAGGTCGGGGGCTATGGGAGTCACATGGTTTTCTGCCTTGGGTAGAACCAGGGGGACGGTGACCAGCTCCGTGAAATCATCCTCCTCCTCTAGTTCAGAATATTTGGCAAGTGTTCTGTAACGAGATCAATACATACATGACAGGTAAAAAATCTGTATTGAGGTCAATAGGCAAGACAGGTAGATTCTCGTTATAAAGTCGACATAATATCAACATACCCCCACAAGATTTCATATTCTATTGTGTATCAGTTTTATATACGTAATAGCAAAGCCGGAACATATTTAAACCAAGTTTGGCCTGAAGATTGTTTACTTGTATAAAATGACAAAGTTCGTAAATATTTTCCAAATGATTTTCACAGATGCCGTTCAAGAAGTTGGCACCAAGAAAGCAAATTTGAACAATAGCGTCTTTATATAGAATATGGACAAGGAACACAATACACTGTATGAGGATACTGACCAAATAGGAGATATTTCCACGAGGCGATATTGCAACTAGTGACTAATATCCACTGCTTAAATCAAGTTTTGTGCCACACAAAGTTTGACAATTTGTTTTTCACTTTATTCAAAAACACTGACGTACCGAGAGATATTTCATCTATAGAAAGATAATTCTTGAGCACCAATTCAGTTCAGTTTACAACTTTTAAGCTCTCCTGAAGAAAAACTTAGGAGAGTGATGGAGAGGGAAAGTGACCACTCTCCTGAAAACCAAGTGATTGAAGGACTGACCGATCATGAGCGTGTCGGAGAATTCCATGGAATGTGTCGATCTTCCTCAGCTGTTTACACAAGTTGTGGATACGGAGGGCTTCCTCATGTAACAGTATGGCTTCACGTAGATGACCCTTCCCTGGAGCACACAAGCATACATGAAACAATAAACATGGGATATGTCCACCATAATTCAAGATATAAAAACATGAGATTGATCTAATCAAAACTCCTTGGCTTTCCCCAAGTGATTTAGACTCATGTGTAGTGTGAATTGGGGAAGAGATAGAACTATGTGGGATGATTTAAGCTAAAAGTAATTTACAATTTGCAGTGTATGGATGTATTAACAGATCAGTGTAGTATAGAATTAAGCATGCTAAGTTTTACAGTTCTGCAGATACAGTTAGTTACATTCAAGCATATAGGACAGAAACAGAAATTAATATGCCTATAAAGGGGCATAATTCTGTAAAATATGGGCCGAGGGGAGCCACCTTCGATAGGCATCTGACTTAACACTAGATAAATAAGTGTTAAAAATTTGGTGGCTGTGTCTCCAGCGGTTTTGCCTAAAATGCGGTACGGTAACGGTCGGACATACATGGCGAAGACAATACCCCCGAGGCCGAAATGGCCGAGGGGTAAGAATACAAGTAGATAAATAAGTTTCCAAAATTTAGCACCTGTACTGAACACGGGTCTTCAGATATAACTTGTACATTCAACTACATGTACAGATCACAAAATCGGAGATTGTTACATCCGAAAACTCCATAAAATACGGGCCGAGACAACTAATTTTTTTGCAGGTATCTAGAATACAACTGGATAAAAAAGTTTCCTCATAATTTGGTAGCTGTACCAAATACAGTTAATTATATATAACTGGTTACATTCAAGCATATATCACAAAATCAAAGATAACTGCACCCGAAAAGGGGCATAACTCTGTAAAATAAGGGCCGAGGAGAGTAATTTTTTGTTGGCTTCTAGAATACAACAATATAAATAAGTTTTCAAATATAATAGCTATATCGAACACAGTTCTGTAGATATAGTTGGTTACATTCAAGCATATAGGACAGAAATTACTATATCTGTGAAGGGGCATAACTCTGTAAAATATGGGCCGAGGGGAGCCAATTTCGATAGGCGTCTGATTTAGCACTAGATAAATAAGTGTACAAAATTTGGTGGTTGTGTCTCAAGCGGTTTTGCCTAAAATGCGGTAACGGACGGACGAACGGACGGACGGACGGACATGGCAACGACATACCCCGAGGCCAAAATGGCCGAGGGGTAACAAAACCAGATGGATATAATGATAGAACTCCAGATAAAACATTTTGAATTCCTACGTGGAGCAAAAAGATGACCTGAAATAGGGAATAATCTGCTGTAGCCTTTCGCTGAATATGGCATCTATAACCATACACGTGCCCCTCATTATAACAGGGCTCATTATATTTTGGGTTTCAGTTTTGTACACACTCTTGTTACATGGTGAGGTATGCATGTACATATTCTGAATAGTTTATCCTTCCACTTCACTGTTATAGTGAGGGATCAGTGTAATACTGTTACATAAAGGAGAGAGAGAGAGAGATCAAACAAAATTCTAAGTACCGGTATTCAAGTTAATAATTTAGTAATCCAACACATTAAAACATACACACATAAAAACATATGCAACAAACCAATTTCTCTCAAATAACCTAAGATACAGTCTTCTGTCCCCCGACTAAAAAGATCTTCTAAAGTAGCTGCTCGATAAAAAGAATCTCTTACAATCTTAAAATCTATACAGTCGATAAGAATATTTTTTACTGTGAGATCTTCGTGGCATGGAATACACCTTGGGACTGGCTCGTTTTTTTAGTAAAAAGGAGCATATTTTATATCTATCAACAACAGCACAAGGATTCTCAATATAAATATAAATTTTGATATCGGTTTTAATACCACTTTCCTAATTCATAGAAACATTTAAAACCATCTGCAGCGTTATATATACATATTTCAAGGATATTAAACCCGTCATATTCTCACAGTTGAGAGAGAAGAAATGTGAATAACTCGTGAAAGGCAAACACGAAGCTGAAGTATCATGTACTCAGCATACAGCTATCGATGGCATGTGATATTATTTTTCTCACACATGCACATACAAAGCAGGGCTGATGTATAAATATTGGCACTAGTGGATTATCACGCTGCCACTTCCGTCTGAGCGACCTAGCCTGGCCAACCAGGAGAATGAGAGAATGGGGAACTCAAGAAAACACAAACAAACAAACATATACACAGACGAGATAACCCCACACTACCAGTCACAATATCACTTCATCTCCCATGGCACAATATCGGAGATGTAGAGCATGTCAGAATTATGTTGTCTCAATGATGTCATGGAAGATGCATTTGACTCAACAGTATCGAATGTATATTTACACGAACATGCAGTCTGACTAGTACTATATTTGGCCTATTTCATATGGAGCTACAATAACAACTATTTATATTGCGAAATGTTTTTGCTATAGAATGCAACTGAAGTAATGCAGTTCAGAAGGGCGCCAAGGTAAACATCTTACTTAGTTTATATATATACGTCACGTCTCCACACTGATCCTGGGTATCATAGAGTGAGTCAATATGATTTAATGTTGCTTTCAACAATATTTCAGTCATAACATGACATCTGGGTCCCATTTCTTTTCACGCACAGGACCCCATGAGCGAGGTCCTACCTGGGTATCATAGATTGTGAGTGGGCCTATTATAGACCCCGGGTATCATAGACCCTGAGTGGGCTTATTATAGACCCTGGGTATCCTAGCTCCACACAATAGAGCTGTATTATAGACCCTGGGTATCCTAGCTCCACACAATAGAGCTGTATTATAGACCCTGGGTATCCTAGCTCCACACAATAGAGCTGTATTATAGACCCTGGGTATCCTAGCTCCACACAATAGAGCTGTATTATAGACCCTGGGTATCCTAGCTCCACACAATAGAGCTGTATTATAGACCCTGGGTATCCTAGCTCCACACAATAGAGCTGTATTATAGACCCTGGGTATCCTAGCTCCACACAATAGAGCTGTATTTTTAAAACCATTCACAGATTAGGAGAGGAAGTTTGCCCCTCTCAACTCACAGTATGACAACACTGTGTCCAACTGATCTCATCAATGTGGCAGATACTGTTGCTAAACTGATTCTAAAACATGGACATGTTAGAGAAGGGATTGAATACACCCTGCAACTGACCGTAGCTCAGCCAGTGGAGCGGTTTGTGAGTTCTAATGCCAATCAGTTTGCTGCCTATGATACGGCTGTCAGCAGGTTTGACTGAACAATTGAGTGAATGAGTAGGATTTAACATCGTTTTCAACATTTTTTCAGTCATATCATGAGAGTGCTCACATATGCCAGGACATAAGAGTGCCCATAGTCCCTATTATCCTGGATACTGATCAACCCAGCCAGTACAGAACCCGGTCACCCATCCAACTATGGACCGGGCTCAACGTTGCTTAACTTCCGTGATCTGGCGAGAACCGGTGTGCTCGAGGTGATACGCCATACCTGTGACTGAACAATACCCTGTACTGATGACTGTATTATAACAAGAAATCTGACTGGCCTATATAACTCACATGGCTGTAAAGCATGGCACTGTCTGAGGTATCATTAGATGCAGAGTTTGTTCACCAACCCTTAGGTATAATGATTGGATCAATTTAGATAGCTGTGACACTCACCTTGGAGTACTCTTTGTTCTGCTGAGCTTGGTGGTTTAGGCACCTCTTCTGACAGCACACCGTTATCATTTTTCATCCTCACATTGGCATACACCTTCCTTAATTTCTCTTCATCATACCGATCTGTTACAGGAAGATATGAGCAGAACTCTTTATCACCAAACATCAGCTACATTCTGAAATTTTGCATTACAAGTATCCCTATATGTCACAGGAGTGAAAGTCACATTTCAGGTAATCTGAATAGCTTTGTGCTGAAGTGACATCTGTCAGGTGGATGTGTTGAGAGAAGTCCTGCATGTGTTGTAAGCAGAACATATGATGGAAGTAGGGTTTCAGATTTGTCTATTTCGCACAGTAAATCTTTTCAGGCAGGTCCAGATTTGAGAAATTATTGAAGGTTACAGAATTTCAGCAAATTAGGTACCGGTAAGCTTTCACTTTGGTTTTCAGCACTAGAAAGAAATACGAAGCTGCGCATCTGAAAACCCCTCGGCTCTGGGCGCCAGCCATTCATAATGTATTCAATTTAAAACAAGACTTCAGGAACACCAAGCAGTCAAGTAACAAATATACAGATTATGAAAAATTTTGCCATTAGAAATGGCCTCAAACGTTTCCGTCCAATCAGAGAAACCGGTATTCATATTAAGTCTGTTGATGCATCGACGATGCAGGGGTTTTTCTTGACAGTTTTTCATCGGGGTAACCCCGATGAAAAACAAATAAGAATTGAGTTTTGACGTTTTTTTGGAAATTGAGTTTTCCATGAAAAAATTGAGTATTTTATTTTTCTGACATTCGCGCGCCGTAGGCGCGCGAAAAAATTGAGTTTCCTTCAATAAAATTGAGTTTCTGTAACGAAATGCAAAGATAATACAGCTCGCGAGAAGAAAGAAAAGACTGCACTCACGTGGTGGAAGAGCGATGTGTGCGTTGTTGTTGTTATACGCACAGCCTACGTTTTGTTCCACTTTGCATGCGGGCGTATGACGTTTCATTGGAAAGGGAATTCCTTGTAGTTTCTGATTGAATGCGTGATTTCGACCGATGGCCAATCAAACAGACGATAACATCGAAAAACTGCAAGGGGTGTTTTCCCGTTTCTCTAGTAACGGTAACAGCCGATTCTGTATCGGTTACCTTGATTGGACAAGCGGGGTAACGTGACCTACATCATTGGCCATAGCCCTTCAACTGTGTCAAGCTGATCTGAGGGAAACGCCATTTTTATCTCATCGCAACGAAATTACGTGGCGCAGAAGCTCGAAAGAAATTTGAAAATAAAGTTTGTTTAGCGGATTTAATCGAAACCCGCACTTTGGAAATATAAACTGAGCTTCTGTGCTTCAACTATACCAAAGAATCATATATTTTGAAGGGGTTTTCTGTGAGTATTTTATATTTTCTGGGCGGCTTCTCGACAACGTTTTATGGAAATCTCCGTTGGTGTTTTTTTTTATTTCTTCCTCCCGACTTCGTTATTCTGAGACAGAATATCAAGTTCACATTCAAGAAATCAAATCAGGCTTAGCTAACAATATATGTATGGTTTTTATCGAGTTTCATGCTTGGTAAATTTGAAAAAACGATTTCAGAATGGTACATCGCTGTACTCGCGGCTCGTCGCATTTTTCGTATAGAAAGACGACAGCCGTTTGAACGACTCGCCGCAGCGTAACAGTTAAAATGCTGAAAAACTGAACTTAGAAAAATAAAGAACTGAATAAAGATCTATGCATGGAGACATTCATACAGTTGACTCCTCGTCGATGATCAATAATAAACTCCAGTAAATGGGGAGAGTCAGACGCAGGCATTTGCACGTCGCTGAAAGTGAAAGTGAAAGTAGAGCTGCCAGATGTCAAGAAATGTAAAGTGTCTCCATGAATAGATTTTGTAATAGATTATGTAATCGAAAATGCGAGACAAGAACTTTGAGTTTCACAACACGTCGGTTCGGTATTGCAACAACACAATGTTGTAGAGGGGGTGAAAAAAAACGTGATGGAGGGCGCATTTTATTTTCATTTTTCTGAAAGCCAACCAAAATGTTGGCCATACAACTGACATTTGAGATGCATACTGCAAACCTGTGTATGCATCAGCTGTTTTCAAGCACAGAAGAATTTTTCATCATTTAGATTTACACTGGAAGAAATATACCTCTGAAACGCCCGTACACAATCTCTTTTTTTTGGGTATTGCATGTATTTTTTTTGCATGCTATTCCTATTTCTAAGATGAAAAGGCACTAAAAATTGAGTTTTCGCACTTCATTCGATGAAAATTGGGAAAAATTGAGTTTTCATACTTCATTCGATGAAAATCGGGAAAAATTGAGTTTTAGGCATTATTTAGCGCGCCGAAGGCGCGCGAAAAAAATTGAGTTTTATTGTATTCAGAAATTGAGTAGATGAAAAACTTTTGTCAAGAATAACCCCTGCGATGTATACCAAATTTTACATCGAACATTTGAAAATTATCTGAGATAGAGATCCCTAATGATTTCGCATAAATTAAAGATGGCCGCCCATCCTTCCGACCACTCAGAGAAACTGATGTGGTTATTCATTGCAAGTCTCTTGATACATAGATTCTGTATACCAAGTTTCATATAGAACACTGAAATGGTATCAAAGATAAACATCATTAAAGATTTTGCATAAATTAAAGATGGTCACCAAGGTTTCCGCCCAAGCAAAAAAACCAGAACTGTCTATTGATACATCGATGATGTATACCAAATTTTACATTGAGCACTTGAACCGTATCAGAGATATAGATCATTAATGATTTCGCATAAATTAAAGATGGCCGCCCATCCTTCCCGCCACTCAGATGAACCGATGTGGTTATTCATTGGAAGTCTCTTGATACATCGATGCTGGATACCAAGTTTCATATAGAACACTGAAATGGTATCAAAGATATATATCATTGAAGATTTTGCATAAATTAAAGATGGCCGCCAAGGTTCCGCCCAATCAGAAACGCCAGAACTGTCATTTATCGTAAGTCTATTGATGCTTCGATGATATATACCAAATTTTACATCGAGCACTCGAACAGTATCAGAGATAGAGATCATTAATGATTTTGAATAAATTAAAGATGGCCGCCCATCCTTCCCGCCACTCAGAGGAACTGATGTGGCTATACATTGCAGATCTCTTGATACATCGATGTTGTATACCAAGTTTCGTATAGAACACTTGAATGGTATCAGAGATGAAGATTTTGCATAAATTAAAGATGGCCGCCAAGGTTTTCACCGAATCAGGGAAACTGGTTTGGTCATTCCTTTGAAGTTTCTTGATGCATCGATGATCTATACCAAGTTTCACACTGAACAGAGAAATGGTACCTAGATACACAAGATTAATGATTTCGCATAAATTAAATATGGCCGCCAAAGTTTCCAACCAATCAGGTCCAGATTCAATAGGGTTCTAGGTCATGAGCATATGGATGTGCAATGCAAGTTTGGGGTGCCTAGGGTAAGTCGTTCTAAAGATATCTTGGTAACAAGAAAGCTGTGATGGTTTCGCATAAATTAAAGATGGCCGCCAAAGTTTCTAACCAATCAGGTCCAGATTCAATAGGGTTCTGGGTCACAAGCATACGGATGTGCACTGCAAGTTTGGTGTGCCTAGGGTAAGTCGTTCTGAAGATATCTTGGTAACGAGAAAGGTGTGACGGACAGACGGACAGACGGACGGACGGACAGACGTACATGACGACGACAATACCCTTCGGCCAAATTTTGGCCGAGGGGTAAAAATATATAAATTGGGTGCATCTCTAATTTGGGCACAGCATTTAATACCACAATATGTGTGCAATTTTAATACCGGAGGAGTGATATTGATGGAAGTGATATTGTGAATGACGGACCACCCTGAGTTGGCCAACTCTCAATGTCAGACTGTGGTTGTGGTATAAGTGAGTGAATATGATTTAACTTTGCTTTCAACACTATTTCAGTCATATCACGACGTTTGGTTCCTATTCCTTTTCACACCCGGAAACCACACGGGTGGGGTCCTATTCCTTTAACAGGGTAAATCCCCTAATAATTCAATTACAGGAAATCAAATTTCACACCCTAAATCAGGGATGATCAAATTTATCAGAACACGAAGTTAATCCATTATTTCTTTGTTATTTTAATGATTTTAGAGGGTGATTAAATTTATTACAACTGACAAAAAAATTTCCTCAAAATCGAGGGTGATTCAAATTTATAACGGCGATTGCACACTTGGGAGATTTACCATAAATTATGTGGAAATTCTGCCCTGTTGGAGAACAACCCTATTGTAAAACATTGTTCAAGTATTATACCTTTTTGTTCAAGGAGGCCTGTAGCTATATAGAAGTGAGACAGCGCCTGATAGTACTGGGACTTCACAAGGACCATCGAGATCCAAGAGTAGGGGAGATAATCCTTCACTGGTGTTGCGCACATCAACTTGTGTGTTTCCTCGTACATATGGGACACCTGCAAAAAGACATCCACATTTGTCACAAAACACAAAAACACTCACAAGAATATAATGTTCTTTCACTGGTGTCTGAATAAAATTGACAGTTGGTCTTATGTTCTTGTACAAAAACCTTTTTTTATACTGATATAGAATATACATATCTGACATCACAATATTTTCCTTCTTTTCCTATTTCACCCCCCATACAAACATTGTGCAATGTTATGGGATACACCACAACTGAGAATAATTGTCAATTAGCTAAGATATCTTCAAATTTTCAATCTTAATGGTGTTTTCCAGTTGGGATAAATTATTGAGTGGAAATTTCATACCATTGAATTCCTTTGACTATCAATGAACACAAATATTTCATGTTATAGATAGACCTACCAAAGCAGCTTCTTGAGCCACTCTGAGGTAACTGAGAATCCCCGCTGGTACCCCTCCTAGAATCCTCTTCTCCAAGGTACACTCCTGGGCTTGGGCCTGTCCATGGAATATAGCAGACCATATATGCATTGATCTAGTCTCAAATTTCATAGCTCCATGATCCATAACTACTTCTTTCAACTTGAATGAGTTTATAGGACTTTTGATATGATAAATGTAGACTGACAGCAGAAATTTCTGTTCCCAAAATTTCAGTAACTCAAATTGTAAGGATATAACTTCTTTATTTTTGAAGGCAACACTTCAATACTTTTTCAAGCGAATGCAAAGGTAATCCATCCACTTCAAAAACATACACAAGAATCTGTATTGGAATGTCATCCCCCAAGAATAAAAGTGTTATCCATAAAATTTGAGTTCCCAAGTTCACCTACCAGCTCAAATATCTGCATAACTTTGAAATCAAGCAATAGAGACGGACAGACATATAAATCGAGACCATGCACATCTACATTATACTAAGTACCAACATGTAGCTTCCATCAAAGGATCATTTTCTGGCACAGAAACATATACCGGCACCATAAAATTGAACGTAACAGTTTATGGACATATATGACCACAGCCTACAACAATATGAGTAGAACAATAACAATAGGAAACCCTAATTACAGCACAAATATACCCAATAAATGTACAATACCTGTGAACCCTATATTTATACTGTGCAAAGAAAGAAAGGCAACTGACACTGATCAGGTGAAGTAAATGTATTCAAACAAGCATGGTGGACATTATCTATCATGATAACTGACACATATCTGGTCAGGCGTAGGAGCTGCCATAGAACAGATATATCATTAAACTTAAAATATGTAAAAAGCCAAAGTCAGTAAATGGCCAACTGATAGGGATGAACCCAGCCATGGAGCAATATCTGTATCGTACACACTGTCCCTAGAGTGACTGCATCACTCACTTACAACTTTCTTACCCCTACAATCATAGGGTACCATTTCTAAGTGGGTGAGTGAGTGGATATGATTTAACGTCGCTTTCAACTTTCTTTTAGTCATATCACGACGTTGGATCCTATTCCTTTTCACACCCGGGAACTCCAGTGACGGGTGCCTCAGTTGCCTCTTACGACAAGCTGTCTGAGAAGCGGAGACCTATTTTTACCATGATCTGCGGTGTGCACAATGACATCCCAGGTCAATCCCCGGAAGCCTCACAGGGCTTATCATTTCTAAGATCATATCAGAGATGTACATGTATGTATGATGGAGGTACACACTCGCACATGGCTCTTTTTATACTACTACCCAGTGGTACAGTTGCATGCATGGCTCATACTGCTCCATGCATACTACTACCCAGTGGTGTGGACAGATGGGACGGTCCCTTTAATAGTATAGTAATTACTGTGTATGCATGAAGATATTATCAGGTCAATCAGATACTTAGTAGATTATTCACGCTTCACTGATCAAACTGATACATTGTACAGATCCTGGTACTCATAATTAATATCAGTAGACACTAATTGATTGGTGTGAACATTAATCCCCACAAGTATGCTGATTACAGGATCATTAGGTTAGTTAAGCTACTGAGAATAAAAACATAATATTAATATTACGGTTTTCATGCCCGGATATCGATAAATCAAAATGTGTGAGAATGGATCAAAATAGCTTACTTAAAGAACAAATTTATACAAGAATGTGGAAGGAGGATACATGTAAAGACAGCATGCAGTACAGTTTATCTCTGGATACTCTTTGATGGATAGGGTTGTCACCATTAATGTTACCTCTCACCTGCCATCATGGGACATTTTTCGACCTACAGTTGACATGTTTTACACAATAGGAACTAAATAACTACAGAATATGTTTTAAATAGCGATGTTTGATGTAGATAATTTCTCTGAAGTAACGAGACTCACCAGGACAAAAAAGTTGTCATGTATAAAATTGATTTTCCAGATTATATTGATTGTACATGTACAAATGTTACTTAAATGACAGAAGCACATTTTGGTAGTAGGCACAGAAAGATGTTCCTAATAGCATCGTCAACCTCGCGAAATAATCGATCAACTTAATATATTGATTATCCATAAATGGTCGGGCTACAGTATTCAGGCAAAAACTAAACACCAAAATGAAGTATTTTACTGCTCCTTATCAGAGTGGTTTGTAATGTTCATGGCACATTTAACGAGATAATTATATTCAATAGAGGTACTGTACCTCGCTTTTGCTTCATACATATTTGATTTCCAACCATGTGAATGAGATAAACAAAGTATGTGAAAATGAGGGCACGAATGAATCTGTTCAGCTAATCAGTTACAAAAATCATGAATAATTGATCATAAATAATCAAGACACATTATATTATTAGTAAGTCATTACCAGCATAAGATGTATCAAAGCAGACAGTGTCTGTGGTCTCATGTCCATACTAGGGGCATGACTGAAGTTGTTGTGTAGATGTCGGAACGCCCCCGCTGCACTCTCAAAATACAGGATCGCCTTCTCCAAGCAAGCCATTGTCGTCCGGTCCTGCAAATATAATTGACCAAGTGTTGTCATATAAAACTGTGATAGCATATGAAGGCTGCAATGAAATCAAGGTTTCAATATTCATGATGAGCACACAGACAAATAGTATAAAATAACAATATGGCACTGTCGTCCTTTTCTTAGTTCACTTTTATCATTACAATGTACATCCTATAGATATCCATGAAACTGCTAACCCACAATCAAAACTGCTGCATGTAAATCAAAATGTTCACCCGAAGGCAGACAAGTCACAATAGCCAATATTCCACCTGTCAATGCTAAAGATAAACTCAATAACTATATGTTAATGTATACATGTAGGTTAATTCAAATCGCATGCAGCGACAGCATGCCATATAGTTCACACACGTTCAAAATTGTTACAAGAAAATACTGATAGCTGATCAATCAATGGAGACTATAACAGTGAAGATGAATGTTTATGTTGCATGTAGAACATGAATCTGTGACATTTCGGCACACGACATTTCGGTAAGCAACATTTTGGCATGTGACATTTCAGCACAAAGTGAAGGGTATGACATTTCAGCATGCGACATTTCAGTAAGCACGACAATTCGGCACCTTGTTTTTCCCAGGACAAAATATACTAAAATGAAGATTTTCACATTCTTTATTAACATATGTTTAACATAAAAACAGATCTTTTTAAGGGTTACCAAGGTGTAGATTCTTTCACTGCAATTATCCGAACCATTTTGGCAACTTTTTACATATACATGTATGCAGTTGGTTTAGAAAGACATTTGGTTTTGTTGAAGGGCAAAAAGCACAATCGCAAAATTAAGGTACATGTACATAATGTGTAATTCTCTTTTAGATTCTTTGTAAATATTTTATTACTGGTAAAATATCCCATCAATCAACTAACGGCATATGTGAAAAAAGTTGCCGAAAAGTCACAGATAATCACTGTCAGAGAACCTTGAAAAAAGAATTTGAAAATCTCTATTTTTCAGCATAATCTGGCCTGAAAAAAGGATGCCGAAATGTCCGCCTCTTAACTTTGTGCCGAAATGTCGCATGCTGAAATGTTCTGGTACCATAAGGAATCCATGTATACATGAAAGCAGGTAACTTTCCCCGGGCCAGCCACCTCAACCACAACATTATCCATAATACCTGGAGGCTCTCAAAATATTTCTTTCTCATCTTGCTGATTATATACTGCTCTTTCCCCAGGATGAAAAGAATTAAATATAACACCTGATTTGGCATGGAATGAGACAGTTGTATAAGACACTAATTCACTGGGGCAGAGAATAGGAGACTTCACCAGTCATAAAAGCCTTGTTTACTCGATAAAGACTTGAGCAGTCAACTCTGTCACATCAGGCCATGAGATCAGTGAGAAAGGCATCATCGTGATCACGTTGGTTCCTCTCACGCAGTGTACTTCCAAGCAACAGCTTTAACATGTTTAAGATTGAATGCAGCCTGAGCCGCTTAGTGCAGGAAGCATGGGAGTCCTCATCACTAAACTGACATGAATAATGGCAGCTCCATCATAGATGAAAGAAGATGAAGCATTTTTTAGAGAAAATTTCATCTTACTGTTACATTTATGAAGGCAAAAAATAATATCTTCAATTCTGTACAAATATCTATGTTTCATACAGGGTAATACCCAAGTTTAATGCTGTAGACGGTCACAATCAAAACTGACATAAAACAGTGTCGAAGGATGAAGAAATTTGGCTTTGTCTTTTGTTTGGCTTTTTTCGTTTACAATTGGTGGTGATTTTTAATTATACATCAGGGTCCGAATTAGGAAATTTGTGATGACCTGCTATTTTTTTCCATCGAAAAAAAATCGCAGGTCAAATCGAACATCACCTGCTATTTATGAAGTTGGACAGCTATTTTTTTCTGCAATCCACCAATAAGGCCTCTGTTAATTAATCTTTAGCTTCTCATGACCTTGGGAGGAAATTATGATGATGCTGAATGCTGTAATTATTAATTATTTGACTGCATTAAGACATTGCAATAAAAAAGAAGTTTTATGCATGTGGTATTACTGTCAAACTTCACCAAAACTTCGCTGACTGTCCAACTAAAAATGAGGTGGGCGTTTTTTATATTTATAATATTATTATTTATTTTTTTATTTGGCACACATGTTCTTTAAAAACTTCGAGCACCAATGGAAAGTTGATGTCAACTTTGATATGTCAAAGACAACTATTCCCCCTAATTTCTGCAATTAGAATTTCTGTTGTTGACTAAATCATGTGAACTATATATTTACTTATATTTATCAAAATTCTCCCCTTGTAAATTGCTGATTCCAATAAATTAGAATCAGCCACCAGAGTCTCGTTGGAATTATCAATTAACTGAAATGTCTGCTTAGAAAAACTTCAGCTTGTGAATAGGAAGCCCAAGAAAAGAAGCCAACAATATTATTTACCATCGGTACTAACTGGAAAAAAACCCCAGTCTGATTCCGTTTTGTAACAGATCCGACTTTTGCATGCACCGGACTACCGCGCCATTATTGACGTGCAACCGGAAGTGAAATTGGCGCGGGAAAAGTTGACAGAAGTCCAACAACAATGGCAAAAGATCGGCTTGAAATAAATTTTCAATGGATTATTTCTTGGATTGTCCGTTCCTTCAGATAGATCTAGACTCCTAAAAGGTATTTACGAAAATTGATCGCATTTTATCGTTTTGCTGGATGAAATCCTACTTTCCGCCTGCGACAGATAGATTTTTTTTTTGCAACTTGTCGTCGGAAAAATTCACTTGCCGGCGGCGGCGGTAGGTAGGCAGGCGTTATTTCAACCGCTGCCTTGGTTCTGCAGATTTTTTTTTTTTTTTTAGTGGAGTATTTGTACGATGATATCGCCCACGAAGAATTCAATTTACGTTGTGTGCAACGGAAACAAAATTATATATAGGTAGGAATGGCCAGGAAAATTATGGCCTGCTACTTTCGGTCGAGATTTTTTTTTTTAGCAGGTCATTTTCTACATCGCCTGCTTTGTCAAAATTTTGGCCTGCTTTTAGCCAATAGCAGGCCGCCATTTCGGACCCTGTACATAAATCTAAAATATGACATCTTCAACCAAAATTATACTTTCATGCTATGTCCCAACAGCTATGGTGATATTGAAAACATTGACTTAATTAGTAGTTTTGTATAAAGAGGTCTTCTTTCAGATATATTAAAAAATCCCCACTAAAATGTATACAATATCATCATAATGCCAAAAACAAACAAAAGCCCAAGTTAATATGTATGTCGATACTGTTTTACATCACTTGCGACTGTGAGCTTTTCAGTAGTCAAATTGGGTGTTATCTCTGTATGAAACACAGCTTCATGTGGAGAATGGAAGAAATTAATATTTGGATCCACAAACATAACAGAAACAGAAAGCTTTCTTTGGTAAATGCCATACCTTCTTTGATTTTCAGAATGGGAAAGTGAATAATTATGTCCATTTGTGGACCATCAGAAAATCTTGATTTAGAGGCAGGAATTCATATGCTGCAAATGTTGAGTATTCTTCTACTGTTTTCAAGTTTTGGATATTTTTAAATTGAATATTTATTTTGATTCTTATAAAGGGTGAATACGAAGCTGCGCATCTGAAAACCCCTCGGCTCTGGGCGCCAGCCATTCCTAATGTATTCAATTTGAAGCAAGACTTCAGGAACACCAAGCAGTCAAGTGACAAATATACAGATTATGAAAAATTTTGCCATTAGAAATGGCCTTGAACGTTTCCGTCCAATCAGAGAAACCGGTATTCATTACATAAGTCTGTTGATGCATCGATGATGTATACCAAATTTTACATCGAGCATTTGAAAATTAACAGAGATAGAGATCATTAACGATTTCGCATAAATTAAAGATGGCCGCCCATTCTTCCCGCCACTCAGAGAAACTGATGCGGTTATTCATTGCAAGTCTCTTGATACATGGATGCTGTATACCAAGTTTCATATAGAACACTGAAATGGTATCAAAGATATACATCATTAAAGATTTGCATAAATTAAAGATGGCCACCAAGGTTTCCGCCCAATCAGAAAAACCAGAACTGTCTATTGATACATCGATGATGTATACCAAATTTTTCATAGAGCACTTGAACGGTATCAGAGATATAGATCATTAATGATTTCGCATAAATTAAAGATGACCGCCCATCCTTCCCGCCACTCAGAGGAACTGATGTGGTTATTCATTGCAAGTGTCTTGATACGTCGATGCTGTATACCAAGTTTCAAATAGAACACTGAAATGGTATCAAAGATATACATCATTAAAGATTTTGCATAAATTAAAGATGGCCACCAAGGTTTCCGCCCAATCAGAAACACCAGAACTGTCATTTATCGTAAGTCTATTGATGCATCGATGATACACCAAATTTTACACCGAGCACTCGAACGGTATTAGAGATAGAGATCATTAATGATTTCGCATAAATTAAAGATGGCCGCCCATCCTTCCCGCCACTCAGAGGAACTGATGTGGTTATACATTGCAGGTCTCTTGATACATCGATGCTGTATACTAAGTTTCGTATAGAACACTTGAATGGTATCAGATATATATCATTAAAGATTTTGCATAAATTAAAGATGGCCGCCAAGGTTTTCACCGAATCAGGGAAACTGGTTTGGTCATTCTTTTGAAGTTTCTTGATGCAGCGATGATCTATACCAAGTTTCACACTGAACAGAGAAATGGTATCTAAGATACACAAGATTAATGATTTCGCATAAATTAAAGATGGCTGCCAAAGTTTCCAGCCAATCAGGTCCAGATTCAATAGGGTTCTGGGTCACGAGCATACGGATGTGCACTGCAAGTTTGGTGTGCCTAGGGTAAGTCGTTCTAAAGATATCTTGGTAACGAGAAAGGTGTGACGGACAGACGGACAGACGGACGGACGGACGGACGTACATGACGACGACAATACCCTTCGGCCAAATTTTGGCCGAGGGGTAAAAACATTGTTGTTCGAATGTAATTGTTATCAACCTCACAAAAGTGTGAACATCTTGGAATTAACGAATCACCACAAGCTGAAACCTGATGTAGTTTAGGTTATCTTAATGTAGTTTCAATGCATAACTGGTGGATTTTTTAACTTTTTAGTTCAAACTTGAACTTTCAAATGAATGACTGATCAAAATGAAAGCTTTAAGTGTCAGATTAGACAGAACACAGTCCCAGTAATTAATCCTGTTAGTACATGAAAATCCCTTGGTAAACTCTGTGGTAAACCAGTAGTTTGATAGTATTTGCCACACCACATCTCTAGAAACAGGCCTAGCTAACATACATGTACATGCAGTTTATTCTACAAAAAAGAAATCCAACTGCCATCAGCGATATGTTCTCACCAGGGATTGTGTAAATCTAAAGCAAATCTAAGCCAAACAAAATAGATGTTTGTGTGTGATGAAAGTCAGTGAGAGAATGAAGCCCAACAGAAAGAGAAACAAATGTTGATTTCGTTGAGTCTCTATCGATGGTGTATTGACTGTAAATATCCTATTAATTTTATTTTCTGTGAATTGAGGAGGTTGTCAGAAAGAATGGGCTTCCTCCATTTCCCTCACCTAATGCCATGTGTAAACAAGGTAAACAACAATAACTGTAAGCAGATCATACAGGTGAGTTTCTCTGTTTGTAAACAGGCCACCCCCATTTCCTGTGCAATTAATGTCTAAAAAATATGATGAAATAACACAAACTTTGAAGGCAATGGTCATTTACAATGGAAGTGCAGACAGACATGACAGATGGGTCCTTTTAATCTTGGTAAAATGTTGTATACACAATACAGCATGTACTGCAATTGAAGAGAGATGTAATTTATGGTGGTTTTAAGTGAATTGTCCAGTTCAGGCATTCAAAATTCTGGTGATATTAGAGGAAGAGGCTAACTTAGACATTCATGTTGTAGCTTCATCGATATCCAAGGCTTTTCAAAACTTCTGAAACAGCTTTTGATCTGCATTTATAGCATTAACTTATATTCTTGGCTTGGTAGGGTAATTAAAAGAATATCTAACAAGAGCCAAGGGGCTTCAATATACGCCCGTATATCTGGAATTACATTGGTTCAAATTTCAAGGTTGTTTAATAGCCTTGATTCCAATTGATCTAGCAATCCAGAGAAAGGTCTACAATTTTTTGCTTATGAGAATGTAACAAAAATCACATCATATATTGAATGATAAACTAAAATGAGCTTAACTTTGGTAACTAGTTGACCTTGAAGCAAGAGCTGAGAGCTCACATATCCCACATTGAAATCGACAATAGTCAAACACAAGAAAATAGTAGTTTTCCCGCAAATGGATTCCTTTCAGACGAGAGAATTTTTCATGAAGGAAGAAGAAAGTGATGAAGTAAACCTTTGTTCTTGAGTTAATAAACAGGTGTGAAGTTCATAAAGGACTCCTCTCCCCTTTAAATTAGTAAATGTATGGTTTTTATTTCACAACAGTTTAACTAAATGAAGCATTTCAAACATGGGAGACAACTCCGCAGGACAATACCATATAAATGCAGGGGGAAGAACTTCGAATATTCCAACAATATTCCAACACATTTAGTCAGCTAAGCTTGATTCAGTTTTGGGGGACTGCGACCTAGACCTTTGACAAATTGATCTCATATGTATGGCTCCACTTTGCCATGCGAGTAAGGAATACTCAAAGTTTGGTACCAATCCATACCTTGAAACTAGAGCTATCGCATGGACAACAAATGTTAATGGATGAATGGACAGAACGCAACATTGCATTACACGACCTCGTCTTCGACAGGCATATAAAAATGTGACTTTTAATGATTTCTTGATTTTGGGGTAACAGTGACCTTGACCTTTGACCTTGACCTCAATTTTGGTACACAACACATCGTCTTCCCTCAATCTATCAATGCACACAAAAAAAATCATGATTTTTAACAATTTCACGATTTTGGGGTCACAGTGACCTTGACCTTTGACCTTGACCTACATTTTGGTATGTGACACATTGTGTCCCCCTAATGTATCTACTGATACAAAAAATGTTATTTTTAATAATTTCCTAATTTTGGGGTCAGTGACCTTTGACCTTGACCTACATTTAATATGCAACACATCGTTCCCCCCCTAGGGCATCCACTCACCAAAAATTAGAACTGTAGATAGAAAACTGTCAACGATCAATGATTTCCTGATTTTTGGCAACAGTGACCTTTGACCTCTGACCTCGATTTTGGTAAGCGACACATCGTCTCCACCTGACGTATCAACTCACAAAAAATTGCAACGGTGGATAGAAAACGTTCACAGATATAGACCGGACACGAACACTTCAGTGATTTCCTGTTTTTTAGGCCAGTAACCTTCGACCTGTGACCTTGACCTTCAATTTGGTATGCGACACATCGTCTCCCCGTAGGGTATCCACTCACCAAAAATTGGAGCTGTGGATAGGAAAGTGTCCCAGATATAGACCGGACACGAGAACCGGACAGACGGACGGAAACCGCCATCACATAATACGTCCGCCTTTTGGGCGGGCGTATAAAAACAAGTGATTGCATTTTAACAAAATTATATCCTGCAAAATTGGCGATAGCCCTGATTTTCCACTGGGCTTCTCCTTTATGGGGTACGGTTGTCGGCCGAGACCTACAGTTGGGAAGTCCGGTGGAAATTCGCCTTTAAACATGTTAAAGCTTGATATATGTCCACAGTAAGGAAACCTCCGGAGTCCCATGAAGACCAATACTTGACACAAGTCAACTAATTAACCTTTAATTATGAAGTGGCTTAGTAATGACTGTTGGTGTTCTCTCCACAGCCCCTTCACTCAGTGTCAGATAAGAACAGAGTGAGTAGTGAGTAACAGTTTGTTGTCTCGTTGTGAAGGCAGCACCGACACTTTAACCAATACAGCTCAAATTTGACCAGGCACATTTCATGAGGTTGTGAACTCCTACCTGTTTACATGCTATCTGTGTGTAGAGCGAGCCAATATTAAACAAGACACTGCCCTTCTCGAAGCCGACCGTACGCTGTGTATGAGGCACACCTGTCAACGAGTCATACCTGTGGAGTAAACGAGTGAACGAGGATCAACGGACAGTGTCAGGTAGCTTGCCTTTCAACTTCGCAATATAAACAGCACATGTGAACGAGATTCAGCTTCATTGAGGCTACATGCACAAGAGGGGCCAGTTTTTACCTGTGAGGAATGTGTTATCAAACATGAGCATTGCTCCCCACACACCTCCATCATTAGATCTCACAAAGGATTGCCTATGGTGTATACATAAGATCTTCACACTAACACATTCCCTCCGGACACATGTCTCTCTTAGTTCGGACACAAACTTTGCTGGTGGAAGTGTCTATGTGCACGTTTGGCCTGCGCTCAGTCATCGAGCATGTCCAACACGACTTTGTTTATTCCACAAACAAAAGGAGATCACCTGTACCCACCTGGCCAAATTTACATGTACACTTGAACATTTTGTTGTTAATTTCAAGGCCACGTTAACAACTGACAATCCCCGCCCTCCCTATATTTTTTTCAACCTTTCACCTGGACCTCTGTCACCTTCCACACCATGTTTCACACAACATGTAAATAATCCATAGAGAACTCAAATATACACACATTTTCTCCCCCGCCCCCCCCGATCTATTTCATGCAGATCAACATCTGAAACAGATCAGACAAAATTCACTTCACACATATTAAACTGATCAATCTTGTACATCAAACTTTCACAAAATTACACATTTGAATATTTAATTCCACAACTCCACCAAGCTGCACCCATCCACGCATATACGTGTAAACCAATTAGGGTGGTGCAGTGCAGGCCTGGAAATAATTTTTTCATACCTGCCTGACAAAATGACAGGCACCAGCCATTTGGTACCGGTCATTTAAAATGGTGTACCTGTCATATATGTTAATAAGCAAAACTGAATTACAAAATGTAACAACAATAGTAATAAATTGTCAACTTGTGTTAAAAGTTAAAAACCAGCTTTAAATGGTATCAATTCATCTTGAGAAATATTATACACTCTCCTCGTTGAATGTTCAAATGGTTACTCAGGTTTTCCAAGAAGGCATATGGTGTTGAATCATTGGTAAAGAAAAAGAAAAAAATAGATGTAATAGTTGGCATACAAGATCAGTCCACTTCCGAATTATTTGCAAATCCGCAATTTTGATTGTTCACACTATTAACCTGTTGTTGTTGTTGTTGTTGTTGTTGTTAGTCAACGATGTTTTAGTGCAGCAAACTGTGCTCTCTAAGAGTTTTCAAAACATTCTGCCTAGTTGTCCAAGTGTTGAAATCAATTGATATGAGTTAATTTTGGGCTGCAACAACATTTTTAGATTGAGAATCGTATTTTTCACAAATTGTGCATCAAAATGTATGACGTCATGAAGACTTGTGCTCAAGAAAATGTCAAAGAAAACGCAGCCACATGCTCGTCTGTCAACATGTTCAACAGAAACTGGCCAGTTTGAGAGAAAATAAAATCATGTTAGTAATATGAAATAGGCAAAGCCTAGAAGCGAACGCAGATAGAAAATCTGCCTTCTCTTCTGGCTTTACCTATTACATATCAAGTTAGAAAATCCAAATGAAATTCCCAATATTATAATTTATACTCTGCGAATGCAGTGGAAAAAACAGAGATTTGGATGGGAATAATAATAATTTAATTTATTGCACAATACAATTTCAATTCAATTCATTCCTTTACGCCCACACCACTCTCTGTGATATATGGGGGGAAATACATGGATAACAGCTCGAAACAGCCTTTAAACAAATATACAATTATCAAAGTAAAACACTTAACATGGAGTGTCAAGTAAACTTACAATCAGCATAACCAAGTTTGTAGTTTAGATACTTTGTTGTATATGATAATAAATTGATATATTAACGTTGCTGCTGACAGTTCATCTATGAACTCTTTACCTATGGAATAAACTTGCGGAATAAATTATGCAAAAATATTAATTTCCACATATGGTATGATGGCCCTAACATTTTTCCATGGGTACCGTAGTAGGGTAAACTATATATTTTCAGAAAGGTGAGTTGTCTCACCTTTATTATGGGATATAGAAAATTTCTGGTTTTAGGGTTGTCCAGCGAAGTACACCTATAAAAATAGTTCCAAATTGTTTATTCTTTCTCAGACCAAAATAGTTATCCTTCAGTGATTGACAGGCTTTGTAGGCCTATATATAGTCACTTAACATGTACTTAATCTGAAATCTGTATTAAATAATACTCTATTAATTGTTTTCTTTTGAGATATCAGATTAATACGCACTAAAGTATGGAAGCCTGCTATGGTCACTCTTCCAAAGATTGACCTCAGCTCAGAGAAATACAGTTCAGGAGGCAACATGTACATGTGTAAAGAGCTGCCCTACCATAGCTCTTGGGGCTGTACATGTATCTATGCTGGGTCTAATTTCTGAAGAATGAAGAGGTCAAGCTAAAACTAGGTCATCACATGGACTGGTGTTAGGAATATATGTACATGTATGTAGTGAAATTAATGAATCAATTGAACTTAAACTTAGAAATAATACTATCTGACATGTCTGAGAACTGAAATATTCTGAGATGGATGCCTTGGCACTTGTGTTCTAATACTTTCATTCAGTGCCAGTACCGGGTGTATCTATAATAGTAGTACCACTACATACGGATCAGCTTGGTATTATGGCCAGTTTTTCGTGTGTTTTTTGGGGGGCTTTTCAAACAAATAGATACTATTTTGAATTGAAACTCTGGGAAAGAAATCTGCTGCTCAGGAAGCAGCTACATGTATATCTCCACTATTGCTACCAGTCAATCAATAGTCTCTGAAAATGATACTCGGATGAGTCGGGTATG
The DNA here is from genome assembly GCA_036873755.1 of Hanleya hanleyi. NCBI lineage: Eukaryota > Metazoa > Mollusca > Polyplacophora > Lepidopleurida > Hanleyidae > Hanleya > Hanleya hanleyi. The sequence continues at coordinate 3,451 of JAVTVY010006255.1, read as the reverse complement.
ACAATCAGTGAAAAACTATTTTTCCTGTTAGCCATTAATTACAAAATACTAATTTACAAATGGAAGTACAATGTGCAATAAAATCTAGATTATGCAAAGAAAATTTCACTTGCGATGGATGGTATCTGGCCCAACCCTCAATCAAGCAATAGCATTTATCTTCTGAACCACCTTTCTATATATGCCCATGGGCCTAGTTACAATCCTTAAGCTTTGGGGATTCATATAAATAAAAACTTATGATGGAAACTATTCTTGAATTGTTTGTTGTTGTTTTTCAAGTCGGGAGAAAAAAAAAACCACGCACAACTTACGAAGTTACATCGCCCACACGGGATGGTGACGCCATGCTTGGAAAACCCCTTTCATTTGTTGCATTTCATGAAGCTATCTATATATTTTTACAATCATTGATGCTTTGGTGATTCGTATAAATAAAATCTGATGATGGAAACCTTTCTTGAACTTGTATGTTGTCTAGTCAGTAGAAAACAAAAACACAACACACGACGGCCGCAGTTTCCCCACACAATTGTCACATGACATGACGTTATTTGGCGATTCTCGATGTAATAAACTCTAAATCGAGGCTGAAAAGAATGTAGCCAGTGATTCATATATCACGGGACCGTTAAGTGGTCAATTTTTCGCTACGAGGCCGAAACAACCAATCACAGGTGTGTTTAGATAAGGCTATCAAGAAGCCGCTGACAACGGCTTTCCGGCGCAAGTTTAAGAACATGAGCCGCTCACGCTGGATGAGCTTGTCAATCTCCCGCTTCATATACAATGCGTTCCAACTGAGAAAATGCAAAAATTTAATTGTCCCTGTGTGATATTCTCTCTCAATTCTCTATTGTTCCGTGATGCTGCGCTTATAGACAGGATAAGGCACTCAACATTCTGCTATATTTACAGGTTACATGTAGGGCCTAGCCATGTTGGACTGGGTTTCGTATTGATCTATATCAAGTTCTTCACAGTCACAAGCTACTGTTATCACTACTCCTTGATTTTTGCCTGGTCATGTTCATATCTCACAAGTTGTTCGAGTGTTATTGTATCCAGTCCTTAATGGACATGTACATTGTTTCTATGATACCATAAAGTTGAATTGAATTGAACGACTTGCCGTAGGCAATGAGTTAAGTAACTTTTGGCAGCAATTAATATAAAGAATTATGTACATGTATATGTGTGTAACGGCACAATCTATAATTGGTGGAGGAAGGAAGTAAAATGGATAACAGTGTTCACTAGAACTTTGGCTAAATACTACTTCAGTTACGTTCGAAAAAAAAAGTGAATAAGAAAAACTTCATGTATAAGGTATATCGTTGATACAGATGGTACATATCAATTTGCATTGTGGCTATAATTAGATTAATAGTTATAAATAGGCAAAATGTTGGTTAGGCTTTACTCTCGTTAAATGTCCTAGGCTAATATTCCACATAAAGATAGCTTTTTTTTACAAACTTAGGTACATATCAATACTAGTTTGTATTGACTGGGATGCCTGTATTGCTCCCTCATGTTTTCACAGAAAGGCCGGCATACAAGTAATGGTTCTCGTCGCCAACTGCATTGATTGTTGTCACCGAGTTCACATAGTCTTTCTTCAAGTATTTTATTACTCCACATCCGGTATTAATACCGTACGCATCTTTCAAGTTATGACGTTACATCACCTGAGTGACGTCCCTTTGCGCAGCGACAAATTCCTCTGGCGAAACGATAGGGCCAATCCCCTATCCTTCAACATAGCGGGGTGTAAAGATTACTTAATTCAAGGACTATTTCAGTTGTGAAACATCGAGTTACGCTTTGATGGCCTTGGTAAAGGAGTATTATTGTGAGAGAAATAACATTGCGCTACCCCAAATATTATGGGGTTTCGCCAAATGACGTCAGTGCGCAAAGGGAGTTCACTCAGACGAAGTAACGTCATAACTCGAAACATGCGTATTGGAAGTCTATACTCTCTAAAACACTCTAAAACATCTTGAGTGAAATTCACTCAAGTTTGAGTGGAAATTCATACCACTCAAGTATTTGAGTGAAATATTTCACTCAAGTTTAGTGAAATTTGACTCAAGTAATTGAGTGAATGTTACTTCACTCTAACTTGAATGATTTTGTCCACCACTTGAGCGATTTATTGACCCAAACTTGAGCGGAATCCACTCAATTAGATAACTTGACATGAAGTCGTGCCTAAAACACATCTAAATCATGACTAAATCCAGGACAGAATCGCATTCCAAAGCGTTCCAATGGCCCTGTGAAACCGGTATCTGTAATGTCGGTGCCTTGATATATTCCCATGTATGGCTAAACTAAGACAATGAAAGAAACAATTTCCATCACCAGGGATATCAATAATGTTGCACTGAAATGCATCCATTAATTTCAGTTCAGATTGTTTTACGCTTTTTCTGGCATAAGAATGATCCCAAACATTGTTTGGTTGTGTCTTTACATAGTTGTGATCTATTGTAAAAATATCAATGACAACTGAGAATGAGGAAGAAAATAACCGGATTACAAAAAGTAATTGAAAAAGATAAAATTAAAAATTTTATGTAAGGGGAGTAAATCCAATGTTTTATGTAGAGTTAATTCCCCTCGCTGTAAGTTTCACTTTCGGTTGGAGTTGCAATGCATGTTCAGTTTGAGTGAAATTGAATATTTATAAGCTAAAGGCAGTACGAGTGTTGCAGCATAAGGCAGTTGAACTACCAATAGTTAAATATTCCTAGGTTATGAAAGTAACGACAGTAGTAAAATAATGTCAACACTTATTTGTGCAGCAAATTTTAACAAACCTCTGCTGAAATCAACCCTTTCTTTGTTGAGCCGAAATATTGGAAAAGTTGCACTTCATGACCGCTGGTGTGTTGACAGTCCGAAGCGTATGACGTTGGTGTTATGAATATTCTTTCTAGCAGACGACAAGACTTTCCTGACTCGTACAAATTCAATTCAATTCAATATTTATTGTACTGAACACCCTAGACAGGGCAGAGTACATGTAGAACACGAAAGAAGCGGCATCAGCTTCGAACAATCAAATGTTCGCCCCGTACAAATGCAGGCGAGGTATGAACTTTATCGTAGAACTCGTACCTTGCCATTGACTCGCGCGGAGATCCCGTTTGAGCAAGGGGAAGGTACGAGTCTAAACTTTATCGCTGATAGGGATTTCACAATGAATACTTGGAGGTTTTATTTGGAGTTATTGTTTAGTTTTGTTTACTGGACTGATTGATTCATAAAGAAATCACGTGTGCGTATGATTTCCAGATTTACAGAGAAAATCGTACCTCCCGTCATGCATCAAATCACAGAATTCAAGATGGAACCCACCATGAAACCGGAAGTTAGTCAATTCGGTAACAACATTTTCGATCGCTAAGGTAGTAAGGGTTCGGGTCTCATTTGGACACAC
>JAVTVY010006253.1:0-40688 GCA_036873755.1 Hanleya hanleyi | reverse complement strand
TCGTCCCAGGAATTCCTCGCGACATAGACGAACCGTATTACTTCGATTCCGAGCAGACCAACGTGGTAGTGCTCGATGATCTGATGAGTGCAGCCAAGGACAATTCGAAAATCGCCGACCTATTCACCAAAGGGTCCCATCATCGCAATCTGTCCGTCATCTATTTGACTCAGAATCTCTTTCCTCAAGGAAAGGCGTCCAGAGATATTGCCTTGAACTGCCAATACTTTGTGTTGTTCTCCAACCCCATCGACAGAGCACAAATTCGTGTGTTTGGTAGTCGAATTTATCCTCAGAACATCGACCATTTCATGCAGGCGTTTCAAGAAGCGACAAGTCGTCCATACGGCTACATGTTCGTAGATTTAAAAGCCCATACCCCCGAAGATCGCCGGCTGACGACCCACCTGCTACCCGGCGAGGGATCACCACAGCCCCTACACCATCCACCGAGTCCACATTTGGTGAAGCAGCAACCCACCCCCGTACAGGGGCCTTCTTCATATCACCAGTCCCGGAATATCACCCAACCGTGAAGGCCCAACCCGAGGTTGAAGAACATAATGTGAACTCGAGGCTATGGAAGGATTTGTTCAAAGAAAGTATGGACGCCGAGATGGGCGAGATTTTGGAGGCCACAGGAAACAAGTTTCAACGCAAAGGGTATTCGAAAGAGGAAGCTGCAATTTTAGCCCATAACAGATTGGCACCCAGACTACGACGGGCTTTACATCAGCAGTATGTCGACTTACTGACCCATATGAAATTGTTGGATAAGGATCCAGTCCATATGGAAATTGAAAGAACAGCGTCGATGTTGAAAACCTCGGGCATGAACTGGAAAGCGGCGTATGTCAGAGCAATAGCACAAAAGAAACGTTTGTTCGAACGCATCATTAAACGTCGTTAAAGCGTTAAGAAAGTGTGTTAAAGCGTTGAGACGAGCGTTAAGGCGTAACGACGGGCGTTGACGGGCGTCACTGCATTTCGATGAATTGATGTCAATTTCATGAAATCAGAGCTTCTGAGCTAATTCACCAGGGCGTTGAAGCGTTGAGCTAAGCGTTGATGACCGTTACTGTCTATAAAAGCGAGCGTATTCCCAAAACACGCACAGTCGACGTTCAACCGTCAACATGGCTTATACTTGTTCTGGGTGTGAACGCCCTTTCACCAGACATTACGATATGATGCGACACCAGAAAAATATACATGGGATTGAAGACGCCGAGGAGCCCGTTGAGGCAGATACTGATACAGAGATTGATGAGAGTGCATCGACTGATGCCGAATCCAAGATTGCTGACAGTATATCTACTGATATGGAGAGCTTGACCTCAGAGAGTCAGCCTACATCCCAGGAAAGTGAAGCAGAACCTACCTTCTGGGATCGTATTGTGACAGCAGCTATCAATACTCACGCTGAAGCGATCGAGGACGCCGGAGAGGATAATTTACAACAGACATACACCCAAATGCGCTCCCGCATCAGGAAAACAGCCATGGCGATCTATGAACAGTATACCTTACTACCGCTTGAAATGAAAGGCGACCCCACGCACAGGTCCATCATGAAGACCAAGCGTCACTTGGAAAAGGCTATGGGGCTACCACCCACAGAGGCCCTGGAAAATGCGATCAGAATGCGCAAACAACTGTTTCAGGACATGCTGCCCGAAGAATATCCGGGCCTGTCCGACGATGATTAGAATAAACGGTTCAGAATGAACATGACCGAAGAAGGAACTCTCTGAAATGGCGACTTCTGATTGGACAAAAATACATCTAACGGCCAGGAACGAATAGGACAGATGCAAATGGCGGTCTCTGATTGGACAAGAGTCTTTCTTGAATTGTAAACATACCCAACGCGGCTCCCCCAGCGTGGGTATGTTATGATGGAGGGAAAAATAAACTATATGAAAAAAAAAACTTGTTGTTGTTGTTGTTCCCTCATGTGTCATCCTTGTTGTTGTTGTTTTCTCTCTCCGGTCTATATAATGGCGTCAAGGCGCTAGCGGGACCCATACAGGGTCCAGTTTTCGACACTAGGTGACCATATCCCGAAGAAATGGCCAGTTTTCGACACCGGATGTGCCGCCATCTTGAACATACGTGCCGCCATCTTGGATATGTCCCATAATGCACCGGGTCAAAATACTCGCTTCTGATTGGCTGAGAGCTCTGTGACGGATTTGAAACACTCGCTTCTGATTGGACGAGAGCTCCGCAGTGCGTCTGCGCATAATGATATTCCTACCGCACACCCAACCCATCTGCTGCCCCTTCACGAATGCTTCACTTTGATACCTCACTCGACCCAATCGGACCAATAGTGGCTCTCCTAGCTCCCAAAACGGCTATTTTCATACCCTTTGACCACCGCGCATGCGCAGAATGCCAATATTCCAACCCCACATCCACGCCATCAGAGGCTCCCTCACCTAGGCTTCACATGGATACCTCACACGACCCATTCGAACCGTGAATAGCCCATCTCTAACCCAAACACACACCCACATACCCCCCATGATACCTTGTCACTGACAGGGACTTGAATCCTTGTCACTGACAGGGACTTGATACCTTGTCACTGACAGGGACTTGAATCCTTGTCACTGACAGGGACTTGATACCTTGTCACTGACAGGGACTTGAATCCTTGTCACTGACAGGGACTTGAATCCTTGTCACTGACAGGGACTTGATACCTTGTCACTGACAGGGACTTGAATCCTTGTCACTGACAGTGACTTGATACCTTGTCACTGACAGGGACTTGAATCCTTGTCACTGACAGGGACTTGATACCTTGTCACTGACAGGGACTTGATACCTTGTCACTGACAGGGACTTGATACCTTGTCACTGACAGGGACTTGATACCTTGTCACTGACAGGGACTTGATACCTTGTCACTGACAGGGACTTGAATCCTTGTCACTGACAGGGACTTGAATCCTTGTCACTGACAGGGACTTGATACCTTGTCACTGACAGGGACTTGAATCCTTGTCACTGACAGGGACTTGAATCCTTGTCACTGACAGGGACTTGATACCTTGTCACTGACAGGGACTTGATACCTTGTCACTGACAGGGACTTGATACCTTGTCACTGACAGGGACTTGATACCTTGTCACTGACAGGGACTTGATACCTTGTCACTGACAGGGACTTGAATCCTTGTCACTGACAGGGACTTGATACCTTGTCACTGACAGGGACTTGAATCCTTGTCACTGACAGGGACTTGAATCCTTGTCACTGACAGGGACTTGATACCTTGTCACTGACAGGGACTTGATACCTTGTCACTGACAGGGACTTGATACCTTGTCACTGACAGGGACTTGATACCTTGTCACTCCATCCGCCATTTTGAACCCACCACCCACAGGCCCCCATTTTGGTCCCACCACCTCCCACAGGCCGCCATTTTGAACCCACCACTTCCCACAGCCTCCATTTTGAACCCACCACCTCCCACAGCCGCCATTTTGGTCCCACCACCACCCACAGCCGCCATTTTGGTTCCACCACCACCCACAGCTGCCATTTTGGTCCCACCACCACCCACAGCCGCCATTTTGGTCCCACCACCACCACAGCCGCCATTTTGAACCCACCACCACCCACAGGCCGCCAATATGCAGATCGAGTTGTCTCCCCCTAGTGCGGGTTTTTGCTACCAATGTGTACAGATGGCGCCACTAGTTCCTCCTCAAACCCTCCTCATGACGTCACTACATCCGGGGAGAATGGGCGTCAAATCGGTCTTTATATACTACTGGCGGGAATAAAACCCCAGAGGGCTTGATCTATCCCGAATGAGTATGAGAATATATACATATGTAAAACGGCATAAATGGTAAGAATAAGTAAGAAGTATAATGATATGTAGATGCTAAATAGGGTCTGTTGAGCTCATACAGAGGCGGGGAATAAACTGACAGGTAATCTACCATTATTCCTATTGTTCCCTGGTGGACGATATAAGAACTGAAGACACCAAATTGTAGCTATGAACTTTTCTCTCAATATCAATATTTAACATTTTACCGCGCATAGATGAACCACAGGTTACAGGGTGATAAGAAGCGAGGACTTGAAATTTTGGGCCATGACGTCCGCCCTCCATCCACATATTTACAATTTCGAATTGCTTATATTATTGGTCGTGACAATAGGCCACATATCAACGGTCATTCGTAGCAGCGCCCCCTATCGCCCGATATAAGAACTCAAATCTCCATGTTGGCCATGACATATTCCCATGAAGTTTTAATCCCGCCAGTGTATATAGAACTTTTATTGACACATCAACGCAGTCAGCAGACTGGTAATATAGTCATACAAATAAGAAAAACAACAAGGTGCCAAACATGGCAGATGAATACAAGCAGAAGAAAAACAATACTCATAGGACACAAAGCTGACATAATTCAATATAAACTTATCAATCTGACACATGTATGCTAATATTATTGGTCGTGACAATAGGCCACATCGCTATTCAAACCGACATATCAACGGTCATTCGTAGTAGCCACCTCCCCCTCCTTTTCGCCCGATATAAGAACTCAAATCTCCATGTTGTTGGCCATGACGTACTCCCATGAGGTTTAATCCCGCCAGTGTATATAGGTGTATACAGAACTTTTATTGACACATCAACGCAGTCAGCAGAAGGGTAATATAGTCATACAAATAATAACAACAAGAAGGTGCCAAACATGGCAGATGAGTAGTAGGAAAAGTGCAAATTGCCTATCATTTGTGGGGCGCTCACTTCCGGTGTGTGGGGCGCTACCCTCAGCCCCCCAATCAGAAGCGAGTATTTTGACCCGGTGCATTATGGGACATATCCAAGGTGGCGGCGACTGCCTTCTCGTTCAACATGGCGGCACGTCCGGTGTCTCAAACTGACCATTTTGACGGAATGTGGTCATCTGGTGTCGAAAACTGGACCTTGTATTGTTCCAGTGAGGATCCCCGGGAATGTTCGGCAATCTTCAGGGGCCCTTAGTGGACCGATTGGGTCGAGTGAGGTGTCAAAGTGAAGCGCTCCTCCAGGGCCATCAAGTCATGGGTGGGTGTATGTAAAATTAGGATTTGTCCCGAAAATATAAAAAGCGGAACACGTACGTTACCCCTAAAATAGGGGAAAACCCCTATCAACCTTATCCAAAAGGGCTAATATCGGTCCCCGGGCTTATCGGGGTCTGCCTATCAAGTCATGGGTGGGGGAGTGGAAGTATGTTTTCACAGAAAACAAATATAGAAAGCGGAACACGGACTTTACCCCTACAATAGGGGAATGGTTCGCACATTTGCATCTATACGGGAAAATGCCTGCATGGGGTATGGGGGGGAGAGGGGGTGGTCATTTGGGGGGGGGGTGTATTTTACTATGGGTTGTTTGGTCTTGTTTTTCACGTCTCACCACGAAATACACGATGGGAAGAGTCCCGGAGCTAAACGGTGATTTTTTTTTTAAAAGTCACGGAGGTCTGTATATAGGCCCGTACTGGCTATGGGGTATAGATCTATACTCGGAAATTCACACATGTTCACTGGGATATGGGTTGTTTGGTCTTGTTTTTCACGTCTCACAATGTAGAACACGATGAGAGGGGTCTCGAAATTAGCGGTGAAATTTTTCAAAAAAGTGCCGGGTAGGTCTGTATATAGGCCCATACTGGCTATACGGGATAGGTCCATACTGGGAAATTCACACATGTTCATTGCGATATGGGTTGTTTGGTCTTGTTTTTCACGTCTCACAATGTAGAACACGATGAGAGAACATACTAGGTTGACGTGTTGGGGTCTAGGTGAGCAAGTTAGTGAGTGAGTGAGTGAGTGTGAGTGAGTGAGTGAGTGAGTGAGTGAGTGAGTGAGTGAGTGAGTGAGGCGTGCACAACGCCCGTGTGGCTTCCCCAACGTCCGTCAGTGTGTGTGAGTGAGTGAGTGAGTGAGTGGGTCAGTGAGTCAGTGAGTGAGTGTGAGTCAGTGAGTCAGTCAGTGGGTCAGTCAGTGAGTCAGTGAGTCAGTCAGTCAGTCGTGAACAACGCCCGGTTTAACGCATGGACGCACTAACGACGGTGAGTGAGTGAGTGACTGAGTGAGTGGAATCCGACTGGACTAATGTATCATCCGTTTTCATCATTTAGCGCATGCGCAGTCTGGCCGTAGTATAGAAAGCAGGCATTTTGGGGATTCGTGGAGGTTTGTTGACTGATTGACGGACCATCTCTGTTCAAATGGACCGTGTGGGGTATCAGTGTGAAGCTCTCGAATGGCTGCCACCCGTCAAGACTGTTACGCCTTAACGCCTGTCTCAACGACTTAGCGCCCTATCTTTATGCCTTACCGCCCTAGCATAACGCCTTGACGTCATGATACAGACAGATGAGAGGTGTATGTGTGGGCAGTGGATTTACATCCGGGACCTTGTCAACATCCGGGTTTCCCATTGGATTTTTTCCGTCGTTCCTCCGTCTTCCATCCGGGTACTGTAGGTTTACATCCGGGTTTTTTCCTTGTTTACTGTCACGTGACCGGAACCGGAAGTTGTCACAAGACAGGTACCAACACTGGTCAAACAGGGCTATACCACCAAACACTGGTCAAACAGGAAAGAGTGAGGAGAAATATTAGATCCGCCTCACTAACTGTATTGTAGATGTATTGATAATAAGAAGTTTGAGTATCTATGATGACCCATATTTTACGGAAGTGACCTTTGACCCATGCGCACCATCATTATCCGGTATTCTGCAAGAGCATTTGGACACCTGTAGACCTCAATAATTGCATATGACCTCTCTGAGGTCACTTCCGCTTCCGTACACGTGATCGAAACTGACCTTTGACCACTGCGCTCGCTGACAAAACAATACCGGATAAAAATTGCGCGCATTATTTCCGTTTTGGTGTATGTGGTCGTCTATTTTTTTTATATAAAAAATAAACGGTTTATTTTGTTTTCATATCAAAAATAGTATTTTTGATATCAAAAATAGTATTCTTGATATAAAAAAAAATGTTTTTGATATGAAAAATAAATGAATAAATACCAAAACGGCTTGACATACCGGGACCCTTCCCATCGTTTTTTTTCGTGGCGAGACGTGAAAAACAAGACCAAACAACCGATAGTAAAATCCTAAAAAAAAATTACCACCCCGCATACCCCATAAAGGCATTTTCCCGTATAGATGCAAATGTGCGAATCATTCCCTTATTGTAGGGGTAAAGTCCGTGTTCCGCTTTTTATATTTTTTTCTGTGAAAACATACACCCACTCCCCCACCCATGACTTGATAGACAGACCCCGATAAGCCCTGGGACCGATATTAGCCATTTTGGATAGGGTTGATAGGGGTTTTCCCCTATTTTATCCATCTTGGATATGTCCCATAATGCACCGGGTCAAAATACTCGCTTCTGATTGGCTGAGGGCAGCGCCCCACACAACTGGAAGTGAGCGCCCAACAAATGATAGGCAATTTGCACTTTTCCTACTACTCAGATGAATACAAACAGAATAAAAACAATACTCACATGACACAAAGCTGACATAATTCAATATAAACTTATCAATCTGACACATGTATATGTATGATTAGCTTGACATGTTATATATGATAAATTATTCGGAATGTTCTGTATGTTAGTGGTGAAATAAATTTCAATTCAAATTCAATAGGGCCTACACCATATTACAAGATCGAAGTGCTTGTTATTGACTGAGGCAAGCCAGACCGCTATCCAGACAGGTCAGACGTCTGTTCAAGCCGACATGAAAACGGTCATAGAAATTAGCCCAACCTGATGCCCAATATTAACTAGAGCCTTATGCACTGAAACCGGGCTATTTAAATGTCAAAATAGGCGGTTGGAATAATTCCACTAACTCTTTGATGTTTCATCTCATGGCGAAGAGCCACAAAATGTGTTCAGTCTCACACAATTAGCTAAACAATGATCTTTGAAGAAATAAGTGTAACTGTACATGTACATGTATATATTGCAAAAAAAACAGATAGGACAAATTCCTTATTTATTATGAATCCGATTTAATGATATGATAAATAATGTCTTCTCTGCATGTTACCAATATTTGTGAAATATTTTACTTTTTCAGCAGGGGACTATAGAAAGTATTGGGATACAATGTAAAATTCTCATCATCAGATGGACTGGAGCTATGCTGGGATTCATCCTCTCATAGCATCATATTATATACATGTACCTCCTGCTGTCAGTTAGTACACCCCCGGTTTGGGAGGTTACAAGTGATAGAGTAAACACTGAATTACTCTATCATGGAGTTTACAAATGCTCCCAACAGGTTCATGTAGGTCAATTATATCTGAACAGGATGCCTGCAATTGGCCCTATACAGCCAAGTGAACCCAGTTATTGACCTGGGTCATGCATGTGTATGCAATTCCACCAGATATAGGGGGTCTGCTGGAGGGGATCTGTGTGTGCAAATTCCCAAGTTATATACTGTGAAAAATCAGTTTCTTGCCAACATGGTAAGCTTCTGATAAGCATGACTTAAATTATTTTCTTCTGCACATATTTAGTTTCCTGGATAAAGTTTTTATCAGCCTGCCATTTATGACTCATTCTCTCAGAAAAACTCTCTACGGCAACCTCAGAATGGTATCCATATTGTATTTATGCTCTAAAACAGAAAAACTCAAGAAAATGACATCTGAGCATACATAACAATATCAGAAAATATTTCACTTCACTAATATAGACCTGGTGGTGCACAATCTAGTCAAAATAGTTGACCAAACTATCTGCAGAATAACTTGAGGATTCTTTTCTTCTGCTCTTCCTCTCAAAGCCTAAAGCAGTTCAATAAACAACCAGTCACCCTGGAAACGGCACTACTTGTGCTCAATTTTTCTCTCAGTATTAGAACAGGACCATTAGACCCTACAGGTCTACATGAAAATAAAGAAACAGTCTTGTAGGGCGCGTTGTACTCTCTCAATAGAAATATTTCAAAGTTCGAAGTGTTTATAGTATTGGTTGTTGCTAGCCATATGATAGACCAGAACGCTATTCAGACCATATTTAGTAGCGCCCGTATAAGAACTGTATACTTCATCTTATAGGCCACGAATTACTCTCTCGATATGCTTATTTGCAAATTCGAAGTGTTCATATTATTGGCTGAGGAAAGAATATTAATATTATTAAGATGTCAGGCCGCCATGAAGACCGATATGGAAGTGGTCATTCATAGTGGTGCTTCTGATGTCCGATATAAGAATTGAAGGCTCCGTTTTGTAGGCTATGACCAATTCTCTCAATACAGCTATTTGATAGTCCGAAGTGCTTATAGTATTGGCTGTGTAAAGCCAGCCCGCCACCCGAGCCGGTCAGGCCGCTATTCGGGTAGCCTTGTAAACGGCGATTCATAAACAGCTCTCCTGGCAGCGCCCCCTGGTGACCGATATGGAACTGGCTATACAAACATATATCTAGCATGACATTCTCTCTTTATACTATGCAGGCTTATAGTTCAAAGTAGGCTACTCATAATAACATATCTGCAAATGTTGTTCTCCAAATATGAAGAAATAATTGCTGCTCCCTTTTAATATCGCAATGCGAACCGCGAACCACTGTCTAACTTTACGGACTTATCTCCAAGATTATTAAGTACATGCAGAATGGTCAAAGTTGGAATGGCGGTCAGTCAAATCATTGTCATAAAGAAGGCATTAGTCATAGCTCCGCTTGCATACTGATAAAACAAGTGAGCCACATCATAACAAGGAGCGAGAATGTATATAGTCGTCAGCTCCCTATACTCTGGTTAAATTCAAAATGGCGGTCATATGTAGTTATTCTTTATGTGTTTCATAGCAGATGAGTTTTCCATGTGTGTTTCAGACGTAGCTTTTGCGTTCATTTCTACTCGCGCAATGCATACATGCAAAATCTCTCACCAGCTGAGCTTTCATGTGTTTTGTTAGAGGTTGCTGCTGGTGCACTTCTACTACGACGAACCTTTGGAAAATATCTTTCCATTTGAGTTCTTGTATGTTTTGTGACATGTTGCTGTTGCGTACATTTCTACTCACTCAAAGAACACTTGTAAAATCTCTCACCAGCTGAGCTCTCATTCATTTTGTCAGAGGTTGCTGCTGCGTAGGCTACATTTCTATGATGAAGCCTTGTAAAATATCTCTCCAGCTGAGCTCTCGTTAGTTTCTTCCGATGTTGCTGTTGCATACACTTCTACTCAAACAATGAGCACTTGTAAAGTCTCGCACAAGTTGAATTCTTCTGTGTTTTGTCAGATGTTGCTGTTGCGTTCGCTTCTACTTGCACAATGGATCATTGTCAACTATTTTTCCCCTTGAAGTTCAATGGGTTTAGTTTTGTATATTCTGCTAATGGGTGCAGATGTGATCGAACGATATGCTCGGTCTCTCTCCAGTGTGGATAATCGTATTTAAATCTGGTCATGATTGTAATGTGTTGTACGTCTGCACTAAAAATTGATCATCTACCACAACTCCAGAGTGTGAGTTCTGATATGCCGTGTCAGATTGCGCTGGTCTGTATAGCTTTTTTCACACAGTGAACAAATGAATGGTTTCTCACCGGTGTGAGTTCGCATGTGGCGTTTCAAAGCTCCCTGTTGTATACATCTGTACATGCACATTGAACAGTGAAAGGGTTTCTCACCAGTGTGAGTTCGCATGTGGCTTTTCAGAGTCGTCCTGTGTGCACATTTGTACGAACACAGTGAACACATGAACGGTTTCTCCCCAGAATGAGTTCTCTTATGTACGGTCAGACTATTCTTGGTGGTACACTTGTAAGAACACTGTGAACACATGAATGGTTTCTCCCCCGAGTGAGTTCTCATGTGTGCTGTCAGACGCTTCTGTGCGCCACACTTGTACTTGCACAATGAACACTCAAAGGGCTTCTCACCGGTGTGCGTTCGCATGTGACTTTTCAGAGAGGTCTTTTGCTTACACTTGTACTCACACAAAGAACACACGAATGGTTTTTCATCAATGTGGGTTCTCAAGTGAAGTTTCAGATGGTCCTGCCGTGCACATCTGTAATCACACCATGAACACTTGAATGGCTTCTCACCCGTGTGAGTTCTCAGATGTGCTGTCAGACTTCCCTGTTGCGTACACTTGTACGCACACAACAAACACGCGAATGGTTTCTCTCCAGTGTGCGTTCTCATATGCATTATAACATGTTGCCGATGAGCAGATCTGTACTCGCACAGTGAACACCTGAACGGTTTCTCTCCAGTGTGAGCTTTTGTATGTAAAATCATATGAATCTTTTGCGTACTCTTGTAATTGCACAGTGAACACTTGTAGGGTTTTTCACCAGTGTGAGTTAGCAGGTGTTTATTCAGTCCTGCCTGTTGTGTACATCTGTACTTGCACAATGGACACTTGAAGGGTTTCTCTCCAGTGTGAGTTCTTATGTGTCTTGTCAGATTCACTCGTTTCCTGCAACTGTACTCGCATGATGCACATTTGAGAGGTTTCTCTACAGTGCGAGTACTCATGATTGTGTATGTTCTGATTCTGCTCTCAATAAAAGTGTACTGAGTTCAAACACCAAGTATCAAGTGTTCTTTCTATTATGACGTTTTATAGGGATCTGGATAAAACCGTTGAAAGTGTAGAAGCTGTTGTCAAAGCGGATAGACTGGCAGCACACTCATGCATGTGATGTGATCTGCCGTCCTCAGCAACAACCTTGTTTGAAATCTGTTCTGCTCTGCCAAATTTCTCGCACCGTCCTCATATCGAATCTCTCAAAGGATTAATTTAAAAAGGCCTATGAAGTCCAGCTGATATCCACCTAGTCCACAGAACGATCAAGTGGCTGGACTGGTCCTGTAGATCTGTGAAATAAATTATACATCAGTTTAATGACATGAAGTGAAACCATTTTGTTTAACTCAGATATGATATTACTGAATATTATTTCTGACTTCAGCGCTGTTTAAATCCCGTGGGAATTCAAACTACATTAATTAGCCAATCAGGTGGCTAGCTTGGCAAAACAATGTCAAAATCACGCCCACAGGAACTGCACACGGTAGCACGTGGACCAGTATAGTAAAACATTACGGGAAGGGGTATCCAAATAAGGCATTATTTCCAGACAGTAAACCTAAACATCTAATGGATCGAAAGATGCCGAAAAGTCTGGCTTTGCTAGGTGGTAGAAAATGTCAAAAGTTCGTGGCGTGCGAAGGTGTTAATATCGGTGAACTCAGCGTCAATCATTGTCAAAGTGAAAACAGACAGAAATTGACTCTCTGTTCTCCTCTTGTTTCCTTGGTCTGCCTGAAGGAACTTGGAAAAGTTGACTCATATGCTTTTTTTTATAATATGGTACATCCGAACGTTTGTGCTACTTTACCAGCGAAAAGCTATAACGTATTAAAGAAAGAATGCATTAAAAAAATAAATTGGAATACAAAATAATTCGCGCGTGTCCAGAGGCGACGAATATAAATCGGTCCACGTAATAACGCATATTAAAGAACCAGTTTGTACTTTTGCCTTCTATTATCACAGCCGGGCTAGAATCACAATAAACCCCCAGATTGTACCGTTTTAATCAGGTTACCTTTTATCGAAAGGGGGTGTCATTTATATGTACATGTATATGTACTGGACAGCTGGTAGTTCTCTTATCGTGCGGTTACAGTACAAATGCCGAATACATTTCTCGCTTAAGGGAAATCCCATTTGTGTACATTAAGATAAATATTCTAAGGATTTGTCATAGATACAATTGAATCACACAGAAACATTTGTCTTGGGAACAAAGCGTTTCATTCAGATCATTTCATATGAAATGATTTTCGAACCCACGACCCCGGCTCAACGCGCCGATGCTCTACCAACTGAGTTAGGACGGCCCATAGGTATTGCACCCGAGGATTGTCCCTGTAATGACCAACCTTCTCTCTCGGTGTTGCAATGTGCACAACTGGCTTTATAATATGATAAGATATGATATTTGGTATGGTGTATAGCCGTCACTGAGCATATATACATATGAAATGATTTTTGAGAGAGAAAGAATAAATTGGTCGTCAGCGGGATTCGAACCCACCACTCCGGCTCAGGGCGTCGATGCTCTACCGACTGAGCAATGAAGGCCCATAGGTATTACACCTGTAGTCCGATAATACGAAAACATGTTTTGGAGGTAGCCTATAGTATTGGATCCTTCAACGGAGGGTCAATGTCTGGCTGATGCAGCAACAACAACATCTTCCCAGTTTGACACCAGATTTTGAAATTGAAAGCGAGTCACGTGGTTGTGTATGAACATTGGGGGTGGCTCCTATAAATAGTGATCCAATCTAGCCCAAGAGCTCACTAGCTGCGAAAGTGACCTCTGGTGTAGTGGATTTCTGGGAGCGGAAAAGGGTTAACGTCACTGTGGTCTAGGCCCTTGGCAGAAACGAGAATTGTTACAACCTCCTGATCGTCCGACAGACAAATGAATCATGTTTGGTCAAATCTTGCAGTGAGGATCACATAAAGAATTCTGACTGATTTCAGATCTACTTACCGTGTGAAGAGGCACACTTAGCACGCATATTTACGCTAAAAGGGATAAAATCTAGAAGAACAAATGGCCATGATAGCATGGTCAGTAGTATATAAAAGACCGATTGACTCACCTTATGCCGGGGAGGTAAATCTTGTATCCACCAGGGGGCACTGTGGTTCAGAAGCGAGTATTTTGATCTCGGCTGGGAAGGCAAGGTCAAGGGCGAGTTGTGACGTGACAGGTTCACGGCAGAAGTGCCCCAGGGGATGTATTTCTCCGCAGTGTTGCGATCATGTCCGTCGGTGATGAGGACAGAAAGTAGTCCCTTGTCAACCAAGTGACTTTCAATATTAATCTGTACGGAAAAGCCTGTATGGGGTATAGGGGTGGTCATTTTTTATATATTTTATTTTCTTGGGGATTTTGCTATGGGGTGTGGCATCTTGTTTCTTCGTCTCTCGATGTAGAACACGATGGGAGGGGGCTCGAAGCTAATCGGTGAAATTTGTTGAAAAGTTCAGGTAGGTCTGATGGGGTGGATAGGTCTATAGGCCTACTAATGCAGTGGATGTGTGCCCCACTGAAACCCCACTTATGGACATTTGCGGTATGGGTTATGTCCCCTTGTTTTCTTCGTGTCGAGCTGTAGAATAGCTTTTAAGCTATTGCTCTGACATACACCGCTTCCAATTCATGCCCGAGGTTTTCAACATCGACGTTTTTCTTTCGATTTCCATGCGGACCGGGTCCTTGTCTAGCAATTCCATATGGGTCCCGAGGTCGGCATACTGCTGACGTGAAGCCCGTTGCTCGTAAAACTTGGGGCTTGCTCTTTCGAATACCCTTTGAGTTGAAACTGTGATTTTCTGTGGCCTCCAACGTCTCGCCCATCTCAGCGTCTATGCTTCCATAACCTCGAGTTCACATTGTGGTCATTCCCTTGTACGGGTTTGGGTTGATCCTTCACGGTTCGGTGATATTCCGGGACTGATGGTATGGGGGCGTGTTGCTGCTGCTGGACGGGTGCTGCCAGGTGTGGACTCAGAGGATGGTGTAGTGGTATATGACGCTGTGGTGACCACCGGTTACCGGTGGGTCGTCAACCGGCGATCTTCGGGGGTATGAGCTCTTAAGTCTACGAACAGGTAGCCGTACAGACGACTTCTTGCGCCTTGAAACGCCTGCATGAAATGTTCGATGTTCTAAAGATAAATTCGACTACCAAACACACGGATTTGTCCTATGTCGATGGAATTGGAAAAGAACACAAAGTATTGGTCGTTCAAGGCAATATCCCTGGACGCCTTTCCTTGAGGAAAAAGCTTCTGGGTTTAATAGATGACAGACAGATTCCGATGATGGGATCCTTTGGTGAATAGGTCCGCCATTTTCGAATTTTCCTTGGTCGCACTCATCAGGTGTTCTAGCACCACCACGTTGGTCTGCTCGGGACCGAAGAAATACGCTGAATCGATATCGTGAGGAATTCCTGCGGCGAGGCTCACATTCTGTAATCGCGTATTCTCGTATGTGGGCTGCCATTGACTATAACATCATACAACGCGTGTTGGAGCTGGGGTTGACACACGTTCTAAGAACTTCATCACGCGGGACGTCTTTCCAAATCCCGTAGGACCGCTCACCGTCATCGTATAGGGATGCTTTACTCCAAGTGGTGGACCGATAGCAGGACACGGTGGTGTCTGTTGTCTATACATTAGACGAACATGTCTGAGCATATTGTCGCGACGAGAGAGTGTCTTCTGACGGAACGTACATGTACTCAACATGGTACCCGGGCAGAGGGTAGACACAGACTGAGGCTAATGGTGTACAATCGACCTTATATGACCACCCACTCACTCACTCACTCACAATCGTTACTGCCTCCATGTGTTAACACGGGCGTTGGGCAAGCCTCACCGGTGTTGGGCAAGCCTCACACGCTCATTCACTCACAGGTAACTCTAACAGGTTGCTATGCGCACGCACCTGTGGTGCACCCTGTACCCTATAGCCCACAGGGCATAGAGTGCAACAGGGTACAAAGGGTATTCGAAAGAGGAAGCCGCAATTTTAGCCCATAGCACACTGGCACCAGACTACGACGGGCTTTACGTCAGCAGTATGCCGACCTCGTGACCCATATGAAATTGCTGGACAAGGACCCGTTCCATATGGAAATTGAAAGAACAGCGTCGATGTTGAAATCCTCGGGCATGAATTGGAAAGCGGCGTATTACAAACGTCTGGTCCGTCATTCATTATTCAGCCGTCGTCCATTGAAGAATATCCGCGTCCATAATCCAAAGACCTATTCCATATTCCATATAACAGTATTAGTACCAAATCCAAAAAGACAATCATAGTATACATAAACATAGGCTAGTCTCTTGCAAGAGAGAAGCGGTCAACAGTTTACAATGATGCCGGCAAAACATCATGATGTTCCAAAAATATCAAATCCGTATCGCTGATCAGTATTCTTATAATCCATAATAATCGTTGTAAAGTCGACATCTAGAGAATGATGTATCTCAGTCACGCTTTGATTGTGATTGTTCATATGAGCACCACGAGGATCTTGAAGTACATGGGTTCATACGGCCCCTAGTCCCGGGTTAAACGAAATTAGACACAAGTTAGACACAATATGTCAGAGCAATAGCTCAAAAGAAACATTTGTTTGAACGCATTATTAAGAGGCGTTAAGGCGTTAAGATTGGGCGTCAAGGCGTTGAGACGGACGTTAAGGCGTAATGACGGGCGTTGACGGGCGTCTCTGCATTTCGATGAATTAGTGTCAACTCCATGGAATATCTATAAAAATCAGAGCTTCTGAGCTATTTCACCAGGGCGTTGAAGCTTTAAGCTTGGCGTTGGCAGGCGTTACCGCTCATAAAACCAAGCGTACCCCAAAAACGTGCAGAGTGGACGTTCAACCATCAACATGGGGTATACTTGCTCTGAGTGCGAACGCACGTTCACCAGACATTACGATATGATGCGACACCAGAAGAATATACATGGGATTGAAGACTGCGAGGACTCCATCGAGGCGGATGCTGATACAGAGACTGCTGAGAGTCCATCGACTGATACCGAAACAGAGACTGTTGAGAATCTATCTACTGGTACGGAGAGATTGATCTCAGATAGTCAGCCTACATCCCAGGGAAGTGAGGTTAGACCTACCTTTTGGGATCGTATTGTGCATGAAGCTATGGCTATGCTGGGATAATCGAAGATGCCGGACAGGATAACTTAAAACAGGCGTACACCCAAATGCGCCCCTGCATCAGGAAAACAGCCATGGCTATCTATGAAAGGTATAGCCTGCTGCCGCTTGAAATGAAAGGCGACCCCACGCACAGGTCCATCATAAAGACCAAGCGTCACTTGGAAGAGGATATGAGGTTACCATCCACCGAGGCCCAGGAAAACACGATCAGAATGCGCAAACAACTGTTTGAGGACATGCTGCCTGAACAGTATCCTGGACTGTCCGACGAGGATTAGAACATACGGATCACAGCGAACATGACCGAAGATTGAATTTTCTCAAACGACGGATTCTTGGACAAGAGCCTACTTGAATTGTAAACATACCCAGCATATGATGTAACATTGGAGAGAATAAGCTATATGAAAACTTGTTGTTCTCTCATCTGTTCATCTCCCTCTCGGCAGGCCCTGATCCGCCGGGAAGCCATATTAGCACCTATATACCTTGTTGATGGGGTTTTCCCCTATTTTAGGGGTAAAGTCCGTGTTTCGCTTTTTCATACGTTCAAACCCAATCCTTTACATGTACCAACCCACGACTTCATCGCCCTGGGGGAGCGCTTCACCTCCCATGACCCATTTGGACCAATAGTGGCACACCTCGACCATAAAACGTCCATTCCCATACCATTTTGTTTATTGCGCATGCGCGGAATCACGTTAGTTCTACCCTACATCCATCCAGTTGGACGCTCCCCCACGAATGCCTTACGTTGATACCTTCAACGACACAATCGGACCACTAGAGGTCCACCTAAACCCCAGAACGTCCACCCCGATCTACCTGCCCAATGCGCATGCGCACAATCACTTTTGTTTTCAAAAAACTTCACCGCTTGGCTTCGAGACCTCTCCCATCGTGTTCTACTTGATGAGACGAGAAAAACAAGATGGCACATCCCATACCGCAAATGTCCATGAGTGGGTTTCCCAGTGGGACCAACATTGTCCACTGAGCCAGTTTGGACCTATCCACCCCATCAGACCTCCGTGAACTTTTCAAAAATTTCACCGCTTAGATTCGAGACCCTTCCCACCGTGTTCTACATCGTGAGAAGAAGAAAACAAGATGCCACACCCTATAGTAAAATCCACAACAAAATATATATATATTAAAAAAAAATGACCACCCCCTATACTCCATACTGGCATTTCCCGTATAGATTAACATTGGAATTACAAGCGTCTAGTCCGTCATTCATAATCCAGCCGTCGTCCATTAGAGAATATCCGCGTCCATAATCCAAAGACCTATTCCATATTCCATATAACAGTATTAGTACCAAATTCAAAAAGACGATCATAGTATACAAAAACATAGGCTTGTTTCCTGCAAGAGAGAAGCTGTCAACAGTTTTCAATGATGCCGGCAAGACATCATGATGTTCCAAAAATATCAAATCTGTATCGCTGATCAGTATTCAATTGGTTGACAAGGGACTACTTTCTGTCCGCGGAACCGCATCACCGCCGGATATGATCGCATCAACGAGGAGGAATACATCCCCGGGGTCACTTCTGCCGCGAACCTGTGCCTTCACAACTCGCCCTTGACCATACCTTCCCAGCCGAGGTCAAAATACCAACCACCTCGCTGGGGATCTAATAGTGCCCCATCCACCAGTTAGATTTTTGCACCCGAGATTCGGGGGCTTCACGCACATCGCCGGAAGTGCCATCATATATAGTAAAATAGATGTTTGACGAATATTTCGATTACTTTTGAAGTCTGCATAATACCTCTATTGACCTAGCGTTGAAAACAATTATCGGGAGATTATGTTCCTGTTTATCTGAACAGAGCATATGAAAAGTAGTTCGCTCATGTGCAAAACTGAAGTTGTTCCGCCGGATTCAAACTGAACCGTGCGTACGTGGGTTTTCCCCAAAACGTCATAGCAACGTAGTAACGGTCAACTTCCAGAATTGGAGGCATGGATGGATAATGAAGCCTGCGAAATGGAGCATGCGCTGTGGGGAGGATGTCAAAATACTCGCTTCTGAACCATCGCGCCCCCTGGTGGATATAAGAGTTACCTGCCCCGGCAAAAGGTCAGTCAATCGATCTTTTCCCTACTATTATGGTCGCCATCTCGAATTTACACCTGATACTCCCCTCGGAAATTTTTTGGGAATAGTCTCAAACTGACCACCGTGACAAGCTATAAAATCTGGGAAAAGGAAAGCTCTCAATATTTCTTAGTTCCATGCACCAGAAAGAA
Organism: Hanleya hanleyi; assembly: GCA_036873755.1. NCBI lineage: Eukaryota > Metazoa > Mollusca > Polyplacophora > Lepidopleurida > Hanleyidae > Hanleya > Hanleya hanleyi. The sequence goes on along the minus strand of JAVTVY010006253.1, from coordinate 21,581 downwards.
GATCCTTACCAGAGTCCAGAAATTGCGCAATCGCAACTTCATATGAGGCGGGGGGAGGGAGGTATTTGGCCTAATGTCACACTCAAGTTTGCTTCACTTATATGGTGACAGTCAGTTTGGTTGGTGGAGGAAGCCGGGGTACCCGGAGAGAACCACCGTCCTTCGACAAGTAACTGACACACTTTCACACATGGACACGCTGGGCTCGGCCCCGTGTCGGTTAAGCGGTGTGAGGCTAGCGGTCACCAGCGAAGCGCCTTAGACCACTCGGCCAACGAGGGCCCAACTTCATATGATATTATTTTGGTTTGCTTTATGGACCATAGATCCCTCGGCTTGCTGTCAAGGCGCTCACACTACGAAGCTGTACAATTCTGTTTCCAAGAGGAAATATCGGTGGTTACAAATTATTACCGGCTTGTGTTTATAAAAGAGAACATGAATTTATATGGATATGCAAGCGATGAAAACTTAATAACTGCATGTATTTCAAGAAAATATCTGTCCAATTAAGATTTGACCTTGACCCTCTGTATGTCAACGTAATTGTGTCAACATGGACTCTAATTCAATATTAGAAAGAATGAACCACAATTTGCTGCATAAAGCAAAATGTTACATTTCAAAATGCCAAAGAGGATTTTCTTTCATGTCACATTTTCCAATTTATTCCAGCTAATGTGAAAAAAAAAATGCATAAATGAAAAAAAAAATCGAAATAATGTATTTTTCTGGAAATTCACCATGACGTCACCAGAGCGACCATCTTGAATATTTGTTTATTGGTGTGTTAAGCTCGGTTGTTTTATCGTCCCAGGTTTAAAGATGTGTAATTATTCCGGTATTTAAAAAACTGATTCCCATTCCATTTGTACTGCGTTTGCACACCTGAAAATTAGCAACACATGATGTGTTTGTTTTTTTCTCGAAATGCTCAGGGCGGCCAGGTGGGCACCCTTCGGTTTCGTTATCTGTATGGGCCGTAAAAGCCAAACCACTGAAAACCTATTGTGTGACCTCTGCGCAAGATTCACCCCTTTGGCTGTCGGACTATGACAATACAATGCAGAGCATTACCAATACAAGCTATTATTTAACATACATGTAAAACACTGATTGTACCTTCAGAAGAGCAGATAGCTATATCATATCAGAGTTTTTTGAATTTTTTTTCATCGACATTCACTTCCATATTCCAGTACTGTACCACAGGTGAAGTTGACGGAATCGACACAGGTTTGTTCTCAGCTCGTTGACCAACACTCCTCGCTAAACCTAAAATTCATTACACTCTTAAAACACAAATGTTAGATTTAACATAGAAAGTGTTGTATTCACCACATTTTAAGTGTTGGATGCAACAGTTTAATGTTGCGTTTAACACTTGAAAGTGTTAAATGTTGCCTTTAACACTTGAAAGTGGTGAATACAACCCTATCTAAATGCTTTCCCTCCTCCAATACTCCAGATGTTAAATCTAACATTTGCGTTTTGAGAGTGTAGCTTTTAAAAAGCTAGAAGTATATCCAACGAAACGTCAGCTCCAGAGCAATAAAGTAGTTGTTCTCCATAGACTAGCCTTGTATTATATACCCAGACTTCTAAATGTCTATCAAAGAATCTAAAATGAAGGGGCCTAAAAATAATCAAACTCTGACAGACTTCTTCTCAGTTCTCGTACATTTCCCACCAAAGAGAATAGGAGGCGCCTAATACTATAATGATACTGGAGTAGAAATATATAAATGCTGACCCTAAAAAAGGATGAGGTGAAGACAGCCAAGCCTGACATCTACTGGGTAAAAAAAACTTTCTGTGAATACTCACTTTTTAGTAATAAAATTCATCCCATGAAAAGCTGAGCGCGATTTGTGGCAGGGGATGGGGATAGCTATAGAACCTTTGCTATGTAGGTGGGCGTGGCTGTTCATTACAGAGCCATTCGAGACTACAGCCATTCCTGGGCTAGGGATGGGGACAACCATATACACGAATAGTAACGATTGTAAGGAAATCAGCGATGTGTATGCGAGTGGACAGTATCGAACATACATCATAATAATGAATACTGGGATAACATACATTCATTATAATGTATTATTGTTGTTAGAGATATATATATATTGATATACGTCTACGATAGATTATAGCTATACACATTTCCCCCTTGACAGTTTGAGAAATCTGACCGAGTTCTCGAATTCAAATACATGCCTTAGTACTTACAGTAGTCAACAGCCGTTTTCTGGTCAATTAATACTGTTACTGTGTCCCCTCCAAAGGTTGTCCCAGCCAGTGTACCATATGCTAACAAAGTAAGGGTTATAAATAAAGACAGAAACCTTCAAACCGGTACCGGATGCTGACCTCAAGTGTGCGATATCAAATTACTTTCAATCAGCGCCTCAATTAGGATTATATTAGAGAGACGTCCGCGGTGGTGTATTCTATTGTGTTCCATTTCGGCCATTTTTGCGTCGCGCGTCGCAGGCGACGGGAAGAGCGACGTCGCCCTTCTCGTCGCCCTTCCTGTCGCGTTCTTATAATGTTAAGAGATAGAACGCGACGCGACGTCGCTCTGTTTAAACGCGACGTCGCCCACGACGTCGCCCTTTCCGTCGCGCGTCGCTTTGATCAACACGACGCGATGGGCGACGTCGCCCGCGACGTCGCCCTTCCCGTCGCCCTTCCCGTCGCGTTCTTATAATGGTAAGAGATAGAACGCGACGCGACGTCGCTCTGTTTAAACGCGACGTCGCCCACGACGTCGCCCTTCCCGTCGCGCACGACGTCGCTAGCGACGTCGCCCTTCCCGTCGCCTTCCGGTATTTTAGGACAAAATCGATCTGCACATGCTTAGGGAGCAGCTATTGCGATGTGGATGGTATGGTGAGGCCGTCATTTCATGAATCATCTCTGCCAATATCGATGAAGAAAATGCAAGCGTGAATGAATAATGATTATTCTGCATTATCGTATAGCTTTTAAATGGTGTTAAATATTAGTCCATGCTTGGAATGGTGCCTGTTATGAAGTTATCTCTCGGAAAGTCTGCAACTCGCTGTGTTGTACTGTACAAATTATATCTTCGCTTCCACAAAAAATATACGCAACCCCCACATCCGTACATCGTCTTGTATTTCTTTACTCCCATTGGATTTACGCGTGTATGTGTGTGTGGCTTTTCTGTGTGCTTTTATGTGTTTGTGTTTTTCAGTTGTTCTTACAGTATACCTCCTTATGTGACCACATTTACAGGCCGTTGAAAATATCCTTTTATTTACTGCTGTCCAACACTGTATACCGTCACGTCCCGACAGATTGTAGTGTAGATCTATAAGCTTTCAATTTAGCGGAGAGAGATAATCCTATAACTCTTAAAAAGAAAAAAAAAGAAAATTATGATGGAATTGAAGTTATTTTGTTCTTTCTACTCTTTCTAAGAACTGACTGAAGAATATTAGTACTTCTGCACTCTTTAAATCGTCCGACATTTCCACGATCGTTCTAGACGATTGAACTTAACATTCAGGACGAGTTCTTGGAGTTCGAGTAAGTTCCTCTTAACTGCAGAGATTCTTTCCTCATTTTCAAGAAAAATATTTAAAAAATCATCCTTGAAACACAATTGTCGTCAAATGGGCTGAACAAAACCCGGAACAAAATCCATGAATTATTTTAAGAGTGCATATCGACGAGATTTGAATTTTTCTTGAAATTGAGGAAAGAACCCCTGCAGTTACAAGGACGTAGACAAGTTTTCAGATTTGGGGCGGGGGGGGGGGAGGGGCTATACTATGACAGCGCAATAAGGCGAGGGTCCAGGGGCCGCCTTGGCCCCGGAAGCTCCAGGATCCCAGATGATTGGAGATGCGTTCTTGGCCTTTCCCAGTGAATGAAACTCAACATTAAAACGCACACGTTGTAACCAGTTTTTTTTTTGTCTTTTCTTGCTTTTATGTGTGGGTATTTTCTTTCCAGGGTTATTAAACCTCAAACTTGGTCAACACAAACATGAGGCAGCACCTAAAAGGTGCAACAACCCCTCAGCCAGACAGTTTTAGTCGGTGTATATCGGTACACAATGAATGGAAAATGCATATGTAAAAGCCTGAAAGATTTGGTTGAATGCAGAAGATGCTTTAGCAGGGGCTTGTAAAAGATTAAAATGTGATAAATTCAGTGTGGGATGTTGGATGAATTGGAGAACTATAATAAATAATTTGACAATTTGGAAAATATGGCGGAAGAACAAAAATATTCTGAACAAAAACAAAAGGTTTCAACTCATTCTTGCTTTGAACCCTAATAATAATCTGAACAATGATAAAAGTCTTCCGATTTTCAGTGGGAGCCAAGTAAGTAGTATATAGTACCCGATCTGAGTCCTATTACCCCCGGATGTACCCCCATGAGGAACTAGTAGCGCCATCTGTACATGGAATGAATGAGGCGTTTTCATTGGACAGGGCGGGTCCAAGATGGCGGCTCCCAGATGGTGGGTCCAAGATGGCGGCGTTCTGTGGGTCCAAGATGGCGGCGTGTGGGTCCAAGATGGCGGCGTGTTAGGCGGTGGGGAGTTCACGGGGAGAAAAAACCCTCACATTACCCTCAAAAAGCCCTATAAGACATATAATAATAATAAAGATACCCTATAGGTGTTGTACGATCTTATTATGACGAATCTAGGATCAGTGCGACCCCAGGGTCGAGCGTTTATTGTCCGGTATGTCTCCGCAAAAAGTAAACAAACAAAATGGCGGCGCTTGCTATGGGGATTCCCTTTTGACATCACGCCATCGATCGCGCTGCCCTCTGAAGGCAAGGAAGACAACTCTGACTGGGCGAACCCTCTGTAGGACAAATGCCGGGTCATCTCCCCTGATTCGAACATTTGCGTCTTTAGGGGGAATACCTAAATAGACGTTTTGGAGCTAGGGGAGGCACTAATGGGCCGATGGGGTCGAGTGAGGTATCAAAGTGAAGCCTATGTGAGGGGGCATCTAATGGGCTGGGTGTGGGGTTGAAATATCGGCATTCTGCGCATGCGCGGTGGCCCAATGGTATGCAAATAGCGGTTTTGGAGCTAGGGGAGTTACTAATGGTCCAATGGGATGGAGTGAGGTATCAAAGTGAAGCATTCGTGAAGGGGCATCTGATGGGCTGGGTGTGGAGTTGAAGTATCGGCATTCTGCGCATGCGCGGTGGCCGAAGGGTATGGGAATAGACGTTTTGGAGCTAGGGGAGCCCTAATGGTCCAATGGGGTCATATGAGGTATCAATGTGAAGCATTCATGAAGGGGCATCTAATGGGCTGGGTGTGGGGTTGACATATCGGCATTCTGCGCATGCGCGGTGGCCAAAGGGTATGAAAATAGCCGTTTTGGAGCTAGGGGAGCCCCTAACGGTCCAATGGGGTCGAGTGAGGTATCAAAGTGAAGCATTCGTGAAGGGGCATCTGATGGGTTGGGTGTGCGGTATGAATATCATTCTGCGCATGCGCAGACCCAATGCGGAGCTCTCGTCCGATCAGAAGCGAATATTTCAAATCCGTCACAGAGCTCTCAGCCAATCAGAAGCGAGTATTTTGACCCGGTGCATTATGGGCCATATCCAAGATGGCGGCACGTATGTTCAAGATGGCAGCACATCCGGTGTCGAAAACTGGCCATTTCTTCGGGATGTGGTCTCCTAGTGTCGAAAACTGGACCTTGTATGGGTCCTGCTAGACGTTTTGGAGCTAGGGGAGCCCCTAATTGGCCGATGGAGTTGTATGAGGTATCAAAGTGAAGTATATTTCAAGCATGGGTGGGTGCATGTAAAATTGTTCCTGAAAAAAATACGGAACACGGACTTTATCCTAAATTACGTGAAAATGCCTATATGGGGTATGGGGGGTATAGGACCATCCTGGGAAACCTACTTCTCGACATTTGCGGTATAGGTTGTGGGGTCTCGTTTTCTTAGTCTCGTCATTTAGAACATGATAGGAAGTGTCCCGGAGCGAATCGGTGAATTTTTTGAAAAAAGTCACCGAGACCCATATAGACCCATATAGTCCCATACTGGGGGTATAGGATCAATGTTTGTCCCCCTGGAAAACGTACTTCTATACATTTGCGGTAGGGTTGTTTGGATTTGTTTTTCACGTCTCGTCATTTAGAACATGATAGGAAGTGTCCCGGCACGAATCGGTGAAATTTTTGAAAAAAGTCACCCGAGGCCTGGGTAGGCCCATAGGCCTATACTGCATGGCTATGGGTGTATAGGTCCATACGGGGTGGACATGTTGGAGTCTAGGGGGGCCACCAGTGGTCCAATGGGGTCGAGTAAGGTCTTATTTTGAAGCTCTCGTGGAGGAGCACTTGACAACACTAATGGTTCGTCCGTGTCCAATAGTCTGCGCATGCGCAGCCTGGCCCGTAGTATAGAAAGTAGGCATTTTGGGGGGTATGTGGGTGTGTGTTTGGGTTAGAGATGGGCTATTCACGGTTCGAATGGGTGAGGTATCAATGTGAAGCTTGTGTGGGGTAGAGTCAGAATGGCGTGTTTTTAAATGAGTGTCGCGTCAATCTGCGCATGCGCAGTCTGGCCGTATTAGAGAAATCAGGCATTTTGGGGTATGTGGGTGTGTGTTTGGGGTAGAGATGGACCGCTATGGGTCCGAATGGGTCGTGGAAGGTGTCAAAGTGAAGCTTTTGTGGGGTAGAGTCAGAATGGTGTGTTTTCAAGTGCAATTCGCGTCAATCCGTGCATGCGCAGTTGGATGTAGTAAGTAAAGTGGTCATTTTGGGGCAGTGCAGGAAGGTATTTGTGGTAGTGGGGGACCACTATTTGTCCGAATGTGTCGAGGGAGGTATCCCTTTCTAGTTCTCGAGGTGTAGACTCCGATATGAGGGCTGTCCACAGCATCTGTGACGTCACCGGTGACGTCAGCAGTACGAGTAGTAGCGAAAGTGGGTATTTTGGGGAAGTGAAGGAGGGTGTTTGGGGTCTAGGTAGGCCACTATTGGTCCGAATGTGTCTAGGGAAGTGTCATCTTGTGGCTCTCGGAGTGTAGACCCCGATTTGAGGGCTGTCCACAGCATCTGCGACGTCATTGGTGACGTCATCAGTACGAGTAGTAGCGAAAGCTGCCATTTCGGGGCAGTGAAGGATGGTATTTAATGTAGAGAAGGACCATCCTTGGTCCGAATGCGTCGTGTGAGGTGTCATCTTGTAGCAACGCCCGCCAACACAAAGCTTAATGCTTCAACGCCTTGGTGAAATAGCTCAGAAGCTCTGATTTTCTAGATATTCCATGTAATTGTCACTAATTCTTCGAAATGCAGCGACGTCCGTCGTTACGCCTTAACAGACCGGAGAAAAAACAACAACAACAACAAGGATTACACATGAGAGAACAACAACAACAAGAAGTTTTTTTTCATATAGTTTATACTCCCCAATGTTACGTCATACTCACGCTGGGGAAGCCGCGTTGGGTATGTTTACAACTCAAGAAGACTCTTGTCCAATCAGAGGTCACCATTTGCATCTGTCATATTCGTTTCTGTCCGTTAGATGTATTCTTGTCCAATCAGAAGTCTCCATTTCAGAAAGTTCCATCTTCGGCCATGTTCGCTCTGAACCGTTTGTTCTAATCATCGTCGGGCAGGCCAGGATACTGTTGAGGCAACATATCCTCAGATAGTTGTTTGCGCATTCTGAGTATTTATCAGGGTATGGATGAATACATTCACCCGATGGGGAGATTCCGTAATTTGGTCACGAAGAACGTCACATTGGTCACTCTCTCTGCCACCCATTGGAAGTTGGGGCGCTGTTCATAGGCCCATCCCAAGACATCCAATTGGTCCACTTGGTCCAGCACGGGCTGTAGCGACGCCCGGTTAATGATGGTGAACAGTTGGTCAAATACCCGGATGTTACTGCGTGGGTAAAAGTATCGGACTTGATCTGTCTCCTTATGCTGCAGCACATAAACAAACGCCAGATTTAATTTGAAGGACGTAGCTTGGTCACTAAAGATGGCTTCCATGTAGCTGCGTAGACGGGCGAGATCGGTCAGTCGAAAATTGTAGATATCTTGAATAGGGCGATGACGGTGGAAACAGTGCCGTATCATGGGCCAATGGCGCCGATAGATGTCACTCGTTGGATGGGCGTCCTGTAACAGATCGCTAGGAACATCCACTGCATCTTCCAGAAACTGTTCGATGTCGTCAGGCGTATGACTCGAAACCGTAACGCTGGGGGCTGGTTGAATATGCAGCCTCTTCTGAACTGTAGGTATAGAAGGGCTCTCCATCATCCCATCACCAGTGGCGTTCGTCTCCCCGGGCTCATCTTCACTGGGTCTGACCTTCCTGGGTTTCTCTTTAGTGGAAAGTTGTCGCCCAAACCGTAGAGACGGGGCATGAATCAAACGCTGGTGCTGTCTTAACCGACTGGGTCGTTTGAAGAGTCGACCACAATCGGTACATTGTACCGTCACACCCTCGTGGAGTGCCCTCTCATGGGGCAGTAAATTATCCTCCCGATTGAATGACCGTGCGCAGGTTATACAAGTACACCGTGCATCGTTGTTGGTGGAGGCCTCGTGACGTCGTAAACTTTCTATACGAGTAAAATGCTTCTGGCAAGTTGTGAAGTGAACAACTTGGTGGTTGACAGAGTGTCTGATGAAACGGCCAGACCGCTTTCCTCTTATAGTACACTAGTTAGTGATCTATTTTTAGCACACTCAGTTCAACTACCCCAAGTCGTGGACCGATATGTACTGGAGTACGATTTTACATCCGGGATCTTGTCAACATCCGGGTTTCCAAGTAGGTTTTTCCCGTCGTTCCTCCGTCTTCAATCCAGGTACTGTGGTTTTACATCCGGGTCCTCAGATTACATCCGGGTTTTTCATGAGCCGCATTACGCCCGTGTGTGTGTGTGTTTGTGTTTGTATCCATCCGTACATAATGTAGAATTACGTTCTCTCCGAAACCTTCCTCTCATCGCTTCAATATGCTCAGACCCATTCACTATAAACACAACCAAGAGACATCATCAACAACAGGCACATTGCGTAATACACGTTTTATTATCCTCACACCATCACCATCACCACCACCACCACCTGGCGTTGACACCGTCAACGATCAGCATGTAGACATATAGAGTATGTACGACATGTTATGGTATTCATCAGTGCATGGGTGACGCATTCAGCCGATGGGAGTGGTCGGTCAGCTTGGTAACGAAAAACGTGACATTGGTCATCCTCTCTACGACACATTGTGTGTTGGGGCGTTGCAGTTGGGTCCATTCCAAAGGATCCACGGTGTCCAGTTTTTCCAGCATCGTATGTAGCGACGCCCGGTTAATGATGGCAAACGGTTGGTCAAATACCCGGATGTTACTGCTCGGGTAAAAGTATCGGGCTTGGTCTGTGTCCTTATGCTGCAGCACATAACCAAACGCCAGATTCAACTTGAAGGCCGTAGTTTGATCGTTGAAGATGGCTTCCACGTAGCTGCGTATACGGACGAGGTCGGTCAGCCGGAAATTGCAGATATATTGTATAGGGCGACGACGGTAGAAATAGTGCCGGATCATGGGCCAATGGCGCCGATAGATGTCACTCACTGGATGGTCTTCGTGTAACAGATCGCTAGGAACATTTATGGGTTCGTCCACGAAGGGTACTTTGCCCTCCACGTCGTACAAAATCTGGCCCAAGGTCTTGTCGTCGGAATTTGACTGTTGAATTAGGGCGACATTATCATCTTCGACCCTCGTGCGATGAGTGGGAGTTCCCGCTGTCTCGATACTGGTGCCTACGGACTCCTCTTCCTGCAAACGTGGCTGCGGAACAGGGTGTGCGTTGGTGTCGCAGCAACTGAATGGTCAGTTTGAAAAGCCAACCACATTCTTCGCATGGACGCTTGGGTGGCCCATGAATTGAACGTTCGTGGCGCTCTAAATGATCCGGGCGCTGAAACGACAGTGTACATATCGCACAGCTATACCGGGCGGTTCCTTCGTGCTTGGTAGCCTCATGGCGGCGCAAGTCGTGCCGACGAGGGAATGATTTCGAGCACGTAGAACGTGAACATCTTGGTGGTTAACAGAGTGTCTGATGAAACGGCCAGGCCGCTTCCCTTTATAGCACGTTAGCTGGTGATCTATTTTTAGCACGACTGAGCCGCATTGTGCGCGCATGTGTGTGTGTTTATGTGTGGGCAGCCGAGTTTACATCCGCGATCCGGGTTTCCAAGTGGGCTTTTCCCGTCGTTCCTCCGTCTTCCATCCGGGTACTGCGGTTTTACATCAGGGTCCTCATCTTACATCCGGGTATTGGACACCTGTTGACCTCATTAATTTGCATATGACCTCTGCGAGGTCACTTCCGCTGCCGTTCAGGTGACCGGAACTGGCCTTTGGCCCCTGCACGGGCTGACAAAACAATACCGGATAAAAATTGCGCGCAGGGCCAAATGTCAGTTCAAGTCACGTGAACGGAAGAGGAAGTGACCTCATAGAGGTCATATGCAAATTATTGAGGTCAACAGGTGTCCAATACCCGGATGTAAGATGAGGACCCTGATGTAAAACCACAGTACCCGGATGGAAGACGGAGGAACGACGGGAAAAACCCACTTGGAAACCAGGATGTTGACAAGATCCCGGATGTAAAATCCGCTGCCCACACATATACACACACATGCGCGCGCAATGGGGCTCAGTCGTGCTGAAAATAGATCGCCAGCTAGCGTGCTATTAAAGGGAAGCGGCCTAGCCGTTTCATCATGTCAATCACCAAGATGTTCACTTGTACTACGTGCTCGAAATCATTCACTCGTCGGCACGACTTACGCCGCCATGAGTCTACCAAGCACGAAGGAACTGCCCGGTATAGCTGTACGATATGTACACTGTCGTTTCAGCGCCCATCCAGTGAGTGACATCTATCGGCGCCATTGGCCCATGATCCGGCACAGTTTCTACCGTCACCGCCCTATTCAAGATATGTACAATTTCCGACTGACCGACCTCATCCGTCTACGCAGCTACGTGAAAGCCATCTTCAACGATCAAACTACGGCCTTCAAGTTGGATCTGGTGTTTGGTTATGTGCTGCAGCATAAGGACACAGACCAAGCCCGATAGTTTTACCCGAGCAGTAACATCCGGGTATTTGACCAACCGTTTATCATCATTAACCGGGCGTCGCTACATACGATGGTGGAGAAACTGGACACCGTGGATGCCTTGGAATGGGCCCAACAACAACGCCCCAACACACAATGGGTCGTAGAGAGGATGACCAATGTCACGTTTTCCGTTACCAATCTGACCGACCAACCCCATGGGCTGAATGCGTCAGCCATGCATCGATGAATACCATAACATGTCGTACATACTCTATATGTCTACATGCTGATCGTTGACGGTGTCAACACCAGGTGCTGGTGATGGTGGTGGTGGTGGTGTGAGGATAATGAAACGTGTATTACTCAATGTGCCTGTTGTTCATGATGTCTCTTGGTTGTGTTTATATTGAATGGGTCTGAGCATATTGATGCGATGAGAGGAATGTTTCGGAGAGAACGTAATTCTACATTATGTACGGATGGATACAAACACAAACACACACACACGCGCGCAATGGGGCTCATGAAAACCCGGATGTAAGCTGAAGACCCGGATGTAAAACCACAGTACCTGGACGGAAGACGGAGGAACGACGAGAAAAACCTACTTGGAAACCCGGATGTTGACAACATCTCGGATGTATAATCCACTACCCACACACACGCATACACACACACACACACACAAACACACACGCGCGCGCGCGCAATGCGGCTCAGTCGTACGCCAGTACATCTCGGTCCTCGACTTGGGGTAGTTGAACTGAGTGTGCTAAAAATAGATCACAAGCTAGTGTGCTATGAAAGGAAAGCGGCCTGGCCGTTTCATCAGACACTGATGTTCACTTGCACAACTTGGCAGAAGCAGTTTACTCGTATAGAAAGTTTACGACGTCACGAGGCCTCCACCCACAACGATTCACGGTATACTTGTATCACCTGCGCACGGTCATTCAATCGGGAGGATAGTTTACTGCGCCATCAGAGGGCACTCCACGAGGGTGCGACGGTACAATGTAACGATTGTGGTCGACTCTTCAAACGACCCAGTCGGTTAAGACAGCATTTGATTCATGCCCCGTCTCTACGGTTTGGGCGACAACTTTCCACTAAAGAGGAACCCAGGAAAGTCAGAACCAGTGAAAGTCAGAACCAGTGATGCGATGACGGAGAGCCCGTCTATACCCACAGTTCAGAAGAGACTGCATATTCAACCAGCCCCCAGCGTTACGGTTTCGAGTCATACGGCTGACGACATCGAACATTTTCTGGAAGATGCAATGGATGTTCCTAGCGATCTGTTACAAGACGCCCATATAGTGAGTGACATCTATCGGCGCCATTGGCCCATGATACGGCACTGTTTCCACCGTCATCGCCCTATTCAAGATATACGCAGCTACATGGAAGCCATCTTCAATGCCCAAGCTACGTCCTTCAAATTGAATCTGGCGTTTGGTTATGTGCTGCAGCATAAGGAGACAGATCAAGTCAGATACTTTTACCCGAGCAGTAACATCCGGGTATTTGACCAACCGTTTACCATCATTAACCGGGCGTCGCTACAGCCCGTGCTGGACCAAGTGGACCAATTGGATGTCTTGGGATGGGCTTATGAACAGCGCCCCAACGGAATCTTCCCATCGGGTGAATGTCTTCATCCATGCACTGATAAATACTCAGAATGCGCAAACAACTATCTGAGGATATGTTGCCTCAACGGTATCCTGGGCTGCACGACGATGATTAGAACAAACGGTTCAGAGCGAACATGGCCGATGACGCATTCGGACCAAGGATGGTCTATCTCTACACCAAATACCTTCCTTCACTGCCCCAAAATAAGCGCTTTCGCTACTACTCGTACTGATGACGTCACCTATGACGTCACAGATGCTGCGGATACGCCTCAAATCGGGAAGTACACCCGAGAGCTACAACATGACACCTCCCAGGACGCATTCGGACAAATAGTGGTCCATCTCTACACCAAATACCATCCTTCACTGCCCAAAAATGCCCACTTTCGCTACTACTCTTACTGATGACGTCACCAATGACGTCGCAGATGCTGTGGACAGCCCTCAAATCGGGCTCTACACCGCGAGAGCTACAAGATGACACTTCCCTAGACACATTCTGACCAATAGTGGCCTACCTAGACTCCAAACACCTTCCTTCACTTCCCCAAAATTCCCAATTTCGCTACTACTCGTACTGATGACGTCGCCAATGACGTCGCAGATGCTGTGGACAGCCCTCAAATCGGGCTCTATACCGCGAGAGCTACAAGATGACACTTCCCTAGACACATTCTGACCAATAGTGGCCTACCTAGACTCCAAACACCTTCCTTCACTTCCCCAAAATGCCCACTTTCGCTACTACTCGTACTGATGACGTCACCAATGACGTCGCAGATGCTGCGGACAGCCCTCAAATCGGGGTCTACACCCCGAGAACTACAAATTGATACCTCCATCGACACATTCGGACAAATAGCGGTCCCTCTCTACCCCCAAATACCTACCTGCACTGCCCCACCATTCTGACTCTACCCCACAAAAGCTTCACTCTGACACCTCCCATGATCCATTTGGCCCCATAGTGGTCCACCTCCAGACCAAGCACACCCCCACGTACCCCCAAAATGCCTGCTTTCTATACTACGGCCAGACTGCGCATGCGAGCAGAATATTGAAAACAGACGATGCATTAGCCCAGTCGGATGCTCCCTCACGTATGCTTCATATTGATACCTCACTCGACTCCATCGGATCATTAGTGGCCCACCTAGACACCAAAACGTCTATCTCCATACCCTCTTCCCACAATTCCCAGTCCGCGCATGCGCAGAATGTTGAAAACGAACGACACCCTGGACCAGGCGGATGCTCCCTCACGAGAGCTTCAAAATAAGACCTCATACGACTCCATCGGATCATTAGGGGTTCACCTAGAGCCCAAAACGTCTATTTCCATACCATTTTCGCACAATTCCCTGTCTGCGCATGCCCAGAATGTTGAAAAGGAACGACACACTAGCCCAGGTGGATGCTACCTCACGTATGCTTCACATCGATACCTCACTCGATCCAATCGGCCCATTAGTGGCCCACCTAGACCCTAAAACGTCTATTTCCATACCCTTTTCCCACAATTCCCTGTCTGCGCGTGCGCGGAAAGTTGACAACGAACGAAACACTAGCCCAGGCGGATTCTCCCTCACGAATGCTTCAGATTGATACCTCACTCGACTCCATCGGACCATTAGTGGCCCACCTAGACCGCAAAACGTCTATTTCCATACCCTTTTGCCACAATACCCTGTCTGCGCATGCGCAGAATGTTGACAACGAACGACACACTAGCCCAGGCGGATGCTCTCGACTGCTTCACATTGATACCTCACTCGATCCAATCGGCCCATTAGTGGTCCACCTAGGCCCCAGAACGTATATTTCCATACGCTTTCTCTACTGCGCATGCGTAGAATGACGTCAGTTCCACGCCACACCCAGCCCGTTGGATAGTCACTCACGTATGCTTTACATTGATACCTCCCTCGATCCAATCGGCCCACTAGTGGCCCACCTAAACCCCAAAACGTCTATTCCTGTCCCCTTTTCCCCACAATTCCCTGTCTGCGCATGCGCAGAATGTTGACAACGAACGATCACTAGCCCAGGTGGATGCTCCCTGACGTAGGCTTCACATTGATACCTCATACGACTCCATGCCATCATCCAGATGTTGAAAAGATCCCCGATGTTGAAGGTCAGTACATGTAAGTACATCCCAGGGTCCATACATGCATTCCATGCATTTTTCCCGTGGGACTACTTTCTGTCCGCGGAAGTAGACCGCATCACCGCCAGACCGTATCACCACGGAGGAATACATCGCCAGTGGTAGCCGGAAATATAGTGCAGTTGAACTATGTGACGTCACAAATATGCTAATTTTTTAGGTCAATGGGAGGGTTAATACGCTGATCAACTGACAGAAAGGGAGAGATAACTCTGTTTTTGAAAATGAGGGTTCCCCACTTGCCATTTATGCTGGGGATATAGCTGGCGATATTTCGTGTACCCTCGCAAAAGAGGCTCGAAATCTGTTTTCCCTACTACTGCAGTGTTTATAGTATTGGATGATGATAGGCCATATGGCCTCAGGCCACTATACGTAATCTCTGCCAAAGACCAGAATTTTCCCGATTTTTTCCGCCTTCGTTGCAACGATTAATAGAAAGCCGTTGGTACCACTGGCAAGTATTGTATTTGTTCTATTCAGCTACAAATTTTATTTCGATTCACTGCTCGATAACATGCCTCGCCGGGGCACTATTTGCGAGGCCTGGGCACTGCTTTCAGCAGGCAGAGAAAACAGCAAAATGAGCACCTCATGTGTAGAGGCGCGCACAGCTTGAAATTTTGACGGTAAAAGTTTTAGAAGAAGTTTGTCACCTTGTAGCGCTTGAAATAAACTACTTCCTGTCGAAAGATGAAAGTCTAAACTCAATTAGGGAACCAGCGAGGTACAATTTTGTTAATACTGCCGAACGTGTAAATTATTTAGGAGTCTGATGCCATATGATAGACCAGAACGCTATTCAGACCGACATGTGAACGGTCATATTTATTAGCGCCCGTATAAGAACTGTATACTTCATCTTATTAAATAACTGTCTATGATATGAACCCAATACAAGGAAATCGACCTGCTTCATATCGCCACCAAATCGGTCCAATAGGGGGAAGGTGGGCCAATACGGAAAAGCCGGTCCAATACGGGAAAACACGGCCAATACGACCCGGGCCAATTGAATTTCAACATGGCAATGTTGACGATGAATGATCCCCGATTCGTGATCTTCTCCGAATGGTGTCACTGTATTCTCATACTATGAGTGGATATTCAGTACCTTCTGTGATAATTTTCGATAGATCTATACGTATCGGTACACAAACCTTGAAATCAAATGTGGCGAGTCACACAGAAATAGACTATATAGCGACGCGAGCGTGACATCGACTTGCCAAGCTCAAGCATACGACAAAACAGTGATTCAACACTTACAACAGTGCACTGATGAACAAAGCGATGACTACAGTGATATTTTAAGAAAGAAGATGATGCCATACTTGCAGCTGGTAGAGCTATTCACATGTAAATGGAACCGATAGAAATTAAATGCGAAGGAAATGGATGATGATGTTGAAAACTAGGGTCTCCATAGGTCTTCGATCACCAAATCGAGACTGCATTTGAATCAATTCACCATATTTCCAGGTTGTATTTTGTCTCACCGTTCTCATCAAATAAAATTAGTACCGGTATATTGCTTTCATGATATATATTGAACAATTGAAATTTCATCTGCTTTTTTCTTTTCGACACCCGTTTCCTACGTTGAAGAACCCAACCCAGGTTGAAGATAATCAGCCTGTTGATCATCTCGATTATCGAAGTTGATTGAAGCGTTACTGTGAGGGAGTCCACTTTCCGTCTATAATGATACCGTACTTTGAAACCACATTAATGGTGGGAAATTAATGAGCCTACTGTAAAGGAAGAAATATATAGCTTGATTTGGGGGAGTCGCAGTACTAAAATTCCTTGATACATGTATGAATCATTGCAAAGAACGAAGGGGGGTCATGTGTAACCATACTCTGTGTAGAGGGGGGTCATACGTAACTTGATAAATGATGATGATAAATGGACAGCTATTCAGCTAGGCTAAGGATTTCTTGAGCTTCTGTATGAATTTCATGTTTTTTAGGTCGAAGAACCAGGGTGGACTTTAGATTAGGAAACACATGTATCAGAACACGGCTTTGTTTATCCATGGATCCTACCAAAACAGTAGGCTCTATGGTTTATCATAAGCCTAAACAACATACAGTACCATAGATAGACCTATGTTCTGTTAGCATTAATATCTGTACAAACCTCCTGTGGTGTAGTAGGACATGACACTGGTAAATGGCTTTATAATCGTATTTACTCTTCTCAAGATGTATTAAAAGCTAGGTTCCTATTTATACTAGGTAGATTTGAGTTAGTACACAGTGCATTAGCAAATCCTTTATCTAAACACATCCAGGTGCAGTGCAGCCTGGACATTGGGGACATTAACTAGCTAAATGAATATAGCCTGCATTTTGAGACTGAAACAAACCATTCAGTAATTTATGCTGCCCCAAAGTTGAAGAAGTAAATTGTGGCGTACTACAAGACAAGTTCCACTGACGGTAGTTAATGTCATGATGAGAATAATATTATAAAATATAATAATTTTAATAGTTTTATAATAAAACGTTGTCTATTTTTTGCAAGGTTTTTGTAGCGAAGCCGACATGATGAATGCATGAAATTAATCATGTCGGATAGTAGTATATAAAAGCTATTTAAACGCTCATTTCCCCCGGATGTAACTATGACGTCACAACTTCCGATGGTGGCGCCATCTGTACACTCTGGACGCAAGGGAGACAACTCGATCTGCCAGAGTTTGGCCGCCATCTTGATTTTTTGCCTCGTCTCATGTCACGGTAAATTGAGCAACATTACCCTAAAAAAACCCTCACATTACCCTCAAAAAGCCCTCTAAGACATATAATAATAATAAAGATACCCTATAGCAACCACCTCGCTGGGGGTCTAATAACACCCCAGCCACCAGTCAGATTTTTGGACCGGATTCGGGGCCTTCGCGCACATCGCCGGAAGTGACATCATATATAGTAAAATAGATGTTTAATGAAAATTTTGATTACTTTTCAAGTCTGCATAATACCTCCATTGACCTAGCGTTAAAAAGAATTATCTGGAGATAATATTCCCTGTTTATCTGGACAGAGCATATGAAAAGTAGTTCGCTCATGTGCAACACTAAAGGAGTCGTTTGGTCGGATTCAAACTGAACCGTGCGTTGGTTGGTTTCCTCTATACGTCATAGCAACGTAGTAAAGGTCAACTTCCGCTATTGGAGGCAGGGATGTTATTGGAGCCTGCGAAATGGAGCATGCGCTGTGGGGAGATTGACCCTATAGGTGTTGTACGATCTTATTATGACGAGTATAGGATCAGTGCGACCCCAAGGTCGAGCGTTTATTGTCCGGTATGTCTCCGCAAAAAGTAAACAAACAAAATGGCGGCGCTTGCTATGGGGATTCCGTTTTGACATCACGACATCGATCGCGCTGCCCTCTGGAGGCAAGGAAGACAACTCTGACTGGGCGAACCCTCTGTAGGACATTTGCGTCTTTACGGGGAATACCTAAATAGACGTTTTGGAGCTAGGGGAGGCACTAATGGGCCGATGGGGTCGAGTGAGGTATCAAAGTGAAGCCTATGTGAGGGGGCATCTAATGGGCTGGGTGTGGGGTTGAAATATCGGCATTCTGCGCATGCGCGGTGGCCCAAGTGTATGAAAATAGACGTTTTGGAGCTAGGGGAGCTACTAATGGTCCAATGGGGTCGACTGAGGTATCAAAGTGAAGCATTCGTGAAGGGGCATCTGATGGGCTGGGCGTGGGGTTGAAATATTGGCATTCTGCGCATGCGCGCTGGCCCAAGGGTATGAAAATAGACGTTTTGGTGTCGAGGGGAGCCACTAATGGTCCATTGGAGTTGTATGAGGTATCAATGTGAAGCCTATGTGAAGGGGCATCCAGTCATGGGTGGGTGCATGTAAAATTTTTCCTGAAAAAAAAAATACGGAACACGGACTTTATCGAAAAATCTGGGAAAATGCCTATATGGGGTATGGGGGTATATAGGTCGCCGGGCTTAACGGGGCTTGCCTATCAATAGAGTTATCTCCCCCTAGTTCCAGGGTGGGTGTATGTAAAAATTTTCCTGAAAAAATACGGAACACGGACTTTATCCTAAATTACGGAAAAATGCCTATATGGGGTATGGGGGGTATAGGACCATCCTGGGAAACCTACTTCTCCACATTTGCGGTATAGGTTGTGGGGTCTCGTTTTCTTAGTCTCGTCATTTAGAACATGATAGGAAGTGTCCCCGTGCGAATCGGTGAAATTTTTGAAAAAAGTCACCGAACCCCATATAGTCCCATACTGAGGGTATAGGATCACTGTTTGTCCCCCTGGGAAACGTACTTCTATACATTTGCGGTAGGGTTGTGGGGTCTCGTTTTACTCGTCTCGTCATTTAGAACATGATAGGATGTGTCCCCGTGCGAATCGGTGAAATTTTTGAAAAAGTACGATATAGCCTCATATAGTCCCATACTGAGGGTATAGGATCAATGTTTGTCCCCTGGGAAACGTACTTCTATACATTTGCGGTAGGGTTGTGGGGTCTCGTTTTACTCGTCTCGTCATTTAGAACACGATAGGAAGTGTCCCGGAGCGAATCGGTGAAATTTTTGAAAAAAGTCACCGAGGCCTGGGTAGGCCCATAGGCCTATACTGCATGGCTATGGGTGTATAGGGCCATACGGAGTGAACGTGTTGGAGTCTAGGGGGGCCACCAATGGTCCAATGGGGTCGAGTGAGGTCTTATTTTGAAGCTCTCGTGGAGGAGCACTTGACTACACTAATGGTTTTTCCGTGTTCAATAGTCTGCGCATGCGCAGACTGGCCCGTAGTATAGAAAATAGGCATTTTGGGGGGTATGTGGGTGTGTGTTTGGGTTAGAGATGGGCTATTCACGGTTCCAATGGGTCGTGTGAGGTATCCATGTGAAGCCTAGGTGAGGGAGCCTCTGATGGCGTGGATGTGGGGTTGAAATATCGTCAATCTGCGCATGCGCAGCCTGGATCGCGGGACAAAAGGTCACATCCAGGTCAAACGGTCCAATGTCCAATGATACAATGTTGCGGCATCGATAAAGTCAGAGCTTGAGCACAAAGAGGGGATTCTAGATTAACCTGGGAAAGATGGGCACTTCCATTTGGACCAATCAGCGGTCGAGAAAAAGAGCCAATCAGCGGTCGACAAAAAAGAACCAATCAGCGGTCGAACAATCAGCCAATGGAATTGGGGTACTCACGGTGTGCTTTCGCTGACGTCCGCGCCTACATCTGGGTTCTTGTACACCCGGGTAATGTTTTCTGGACATGGATGGGTTACCTTTGGCTCCATTCTATGCCACTGATTGGCTAATACGGTGTTCAAAGTCAGTTTCATGCATTATGCTCATAGAACTTATAGCAACGTCCGCCAACGGCAAGCTTAACGCTTCAACGCCCTGGTGAAATAGCTCAGAAGTTCTGATTTTCTAGATATTCCATGGAAAAGTCACTAATTCTTCGAAATGCAGTGACGCCCGTCGACGCCCGTCGTTACGCCTTAACGCTCTAACATAACGCCTTGACGCCATGATATAGACCGGAGATATTCCATGGAATTGTCACTAATTCTTCGAAATGCAGTGACGCCCGTCGACGCCCGTCGTTACGGCTTAACGCTCTAACATAACGCCTTGACGCTATGATATAGACCGGAGAGAGAACAACAACAACAACAACAACGATGACACATGAGAGAACAACAACAACAGGAAGTTTTTTCATATAGTTTATTTTCCACAATGTTACAGCATACCCACGCTGGGGGAGCCGCGTTGGGTATGTTTACAACTCAAAAAGACTCTTGCCCAATCAGAGGCCACCATTTGCATCTGTCATATTCGTTCCTGTCCTTTAGATATATTCTTGTCCAATCAGAAGTCGCCATTTCAGCAAGTTCCATCTTCGACCATGTTCGCTCTGAACCGTTTATTCTAATCATCGTCGGACAGGCCTGGATATTTTTCGGGCAGCATGTCCTGAAACAGTTGTTTGCGCATTCTGATCGCATTTTCCAGGGCCTCGGTGGGTGGTAGCCCCATAGCCTCTTCCAAGTGACTCTTGGTCTTCATGATGGACCTGTGCGTGGGATCGCCTTTCATTTCAAGCGGTATTAAGGTATACTGTTCATAGATCGCCATGGCTGTTTTCCTGATGCGGGGGCGCATTTGGGTGTACGTCTGTTGTAAATTATCCTCTCCGGCGTCCTCAATCGCTGCAGCGTAAGTATTGATAGCTGCTGTCACAATACGATCCCAGAAGGTAGGTTCTGCTTCACTTTCCACGGACGTATGCTGACTATCTGAGGTCAAGCTCCCCGCATCACTAGATAGACTCTCGGCAATCCCTGTTTCGGTATCAGTCGGTACACTCTCAGCAGTCTCTGTATCAGCATCCGCCTCAACGGACTCCTCAGAGTCTTCAATCCCATGTATATTTTTCTGGTGTCGCATCATATCGTAATGTCTGGTGAACGTGCGTTCGCACTCAGAGCAAGTATAAGTCATGTTGACGGTTGAACGTCGACTGTGCGTGTTTTTGGACATACGCTCGCTTTTATAGACAGTAACGCCCGTCAACGCTTAGCTTAACGCTTCAACGCCCTGGTG
>JAVTVY010006251.1:0-38419 GCA_036873755.1 Hanleya hanleyi | reverse complement strand
CCACCATTACGGTTTCGAGTCATACGCCTGACAACATCGAACATTTTCTGGACGAGCCCATAAATGTTCCTAGCGATCTCTTACAGGGCGCCCATCCAGTGAGTGACATCTATCGGCGCCATTGGTCCATGATACAGCACTGTTTCCACCGTCATCGCCCTATTCAAGATATCTACAATTTCCGACTGACCGACCTCGCCCGTCTACGTAGCTACGTAGAAGCCATCTTCAAAGATCAAACTACGGCCTTCAAATTGAATCTGGCGTTTGGTTATGTGCTGCAGCATAAAGAGACAGTCCAAGTCCGATACTTTTACTCGAGCAGTAACATCCAGGTATTTGACCAACCGTTTACCATCATTAACCGAGTGTCGCTAGAGACGATGCTGGAGAAACTGAACACCGTGGATCCCTTGGAATGGGCCCGGTTGCAACGCCCCAACACCAAGTGGACAGTGGACAGTGGACAGTGTGACCAATGTTACGTTCTTCGTGACCAAGCTGACCGACCAACCCATCGGGTGAATGTATTCACCCAGGCACTGATAGATACCCAGAATGCACAAGCAACTATCTGAGGATATGTTGCCTCAACGGTATCCTGGGCTGCCCGATGATGATTAGAATAAACGGTTCAAAGCGAACATGGCCGAAGATGGAACTTTCTGAAATGAAGACTTCTGATTGGACAAGAATACATCTAACGGACGGGAACGAATATGACAGATGCAAATGGTGGCCTCTGATTGGACAAGTCTTCTTGAATTGTAACACCAAGTGGATAGTGGAGATAATGACCAATGTTGCGTTCTTCGTGGTTAAACTGACCACCACCTCCATCGGATGAAAGTATTCACCCATGCACTGATAGATACTCAGAATGCGCAAACAACTATCTGAGGATATGTTGCCTCAACGGTATCCTGGCCTGCCCGACGATGATTAGGATAAACGATTCAGATGGCACTTTCTGAAATGGAGACTTCTGATTGGACAAGAATACATCTAACGGACAGGAACGAATATGAAACATGCAAATGGTGGCCTCTGATTGGATAAGAATCTTCTTGAATTGTAAATATACCCAACGCGGCTCCCCAGCGTGGGTATGATGTAACATTGGGGAAAATAAACTATATGAAAAAAACTTCTTGCTGTTGTTGTTCTCTCATGTGTCATCCTTGTTGTTGTTGCTGTTGTTCTCTCTCTCTGGTCTATATCATGGCGTTATGTTAGAGTGTTAAGGTGTAACGACGGGCGTTGACGGGCATCACCGCATTTCGAAGAATTAGTGACAATTCCATGGAATATCAGAGCTTCTGAGCTATTTCACCAGGGCGTTGAAGCATTAAGAATGGTGTTGGTGGGCGTTGCTACAAGATGACACCTCACACGGTCCATTTGGACCGCGGATGGTCCATCTCTATACCAAATAACATCCTTCACTGCTAAAAAAGGCCCACTTTCGCTACAACTTGTACTAATGACGTCACCAATGACGTCACAGATGCTATAAATTTCCCTGAAATCAGGGTCTATACTCCGAGAGCTACAACATGATACCCCACACGACGCATTCGCAACGCGGATGGTCCATCTCTACACCAAATACCTTCCTGCACTGCCCCAAAAGGCTCACTTTCGCTAATACTCCTACTGATGACGTCATCGATGACGTCACAGATGCTTGGACATGCCTCAATTCGGAATGTACACCCCGAGAGCTACAAAATGACACCTCACACGACGCATTCGGACTAAGGATGGTGCATCTCTACACCAAACTCACCCTCACGCACCCACAAAATGTCCACTTTCGCTACTACTCGTACCGATGACGTCATCAATGACGTCACAGATGACGCGGACACCCCTCAAATCGGAATGTACATCCCGAGAACTACAAGATGACACCTTCCAGGACGCATTCGAACCGTGAATAGCCCATCTCGACCCCAAATACCTTCATGTACTGCCCGAAAATGTCCACTTTCGCTACTACTCGTACCGATGACGTCACCGATGACGTCACAGATGACGCCAACATCCCTCGAATCGGAATGTACACCCCGAGAACTACAAGATGACACCTTCGAGGACGCATTCGAACCGTGAATAGCCCATCTCGACCCCAAATAACTTCCTTCGCTGCCCCAAAATGGCCACTTTACTACTACAACCAACTGCGCATGCGCAGATTAACGCGACATGCATTCAAAAACACACCATTCTGACTCTACCCCACACAAGCTTCACTTTGACACCTCACACGACCCATTCGAACCGTGATTAGCTCATCTCTAACCCAAACACACCCCTACATAGCACCCAAAATGCCTGTTTTCTATACTACGGCCAGACTGCGCATGCGCAGACTATTGAACACGGACGAACCATTAGTGTAGTCAAGTGCTCCTCCACGAGAGCTTCAAAATAAGACCTCACTCGACCCCATTGGACCATGAGTGGCCCACCTAGACTCCAACATGTCCACCCCGTATGGGCCTATACACCCATAGCCATGCAGTATCCGGAAGTGACGTGACAACCCACGTCACCTGCGTATATACTCCTGTAAAATAGAGCCGATTTTATTTCTTTGGAAGGGACAAGGTCAATTGCGCTTTTTATACTACTAAACTGTGATGTAGATTACATCTTACATAGGCCTTAAGGCCGTGATATGCATATGAAGTATTCTGGGGCATGGTCAGTACTTTCCAATTTTCCCTTCGTCTACTACTCGCCGATTTATATTTTCAATGAATACAAGGTTGTCTTGAGAAATATATCTCAAAATATGTGTACTTCCTATTTCCCGCAGGAATTTATGGAATATCAATTCTTTCCGCAATAAACTTACAATTTACTGGCTATGGTAACGAAATTCTCCGTGTCAATTTGAGGTGGATATGAAAACGCGCTGACTGACACGTGCACTGGCAACAATTCGCTACAGTGTAATGAAATGTGTTCATTTTTTAGGCGCCCGTGGTTTATTAATATGCACACACATATGTTTTTCTTATAGTTCATTGGCTGAACCGCGAGGCGGGGGAAAAAATATCAAACTAATTTCGTCTCGCGAGCAGCGTGTGCGGTGAACGCAAGCCAAACAGCTGAGCAGTTTTACCGGACAGGACAATGAATGGCATGTTATTTTGACTCGATTCATACGCTCGACTCTTCAAAATGGACTTGAAGAAGACGTTATGCGGGAACTGAAATCAATTTCTTGAAACTTTTGCTCACCGTGTGCGCTGAAACAACAACAGAGCTGACAGGCAATTGAGGCCGTTAGCTCAGCTGATATCTCTCGTGTGCGCCGGATTATATACCGAAGGAAATATCTGTGAATTTCGATTAGCATACGAATGCATGGTGATGAAGGCTTCATGGTGTGTTATACCCACCTAGGAAAAAAACAGCCACAGATATGCATCAAACACCCGGGAGTATGGGATCTACGACACGTACACATTTGTTGGCTATACATCGCATCGGCGGGAACAGATGCCGCTTTATTGCAAAATAACACCTCTTAGGCAGCAATCTGGCTAGCAAGGTAAGCCTTAACACTTATATTTTCATTGGATGCAAGGTTGTCTTGAGAAATATATCTCTAAATATGATTAATTATCGATTGTCTATCACGACAAACTAACACTCGGCTGAACAAATATGGCGGCCGTCCGAAGCTCGAAGACAGAAAATTGTCAAACTTCACAAATTAATATCTCAACAATTAGAACATCTTACGAGCTGATACTTCAGGACTAAATCATAAAATATCTGTACTTTCTAACCTTAGGAGAATTCGTCATGAAATTATTTAGAAATAGTTCATTCGCGCACTTTTTGTGACGCACTAAAACGAAGTTGACAGTTGTTTAGTATAGGCTGATATGGTGTGCGCGAAAAGCCGACTCAAATATAAAAATCTATTTTTCCGTAAATATGAAACGTACAAACTTCTTACGTCAGGACAATGTTCTCCTATATATGTACTTCCTATTTCATACAGGAATTTTCCGTAGAAAATTTATAAATGGGTTAAACTTACAAAAAAATGTCCGTAGGGGGGGTCTTGAAATGTCTTGCCAAAACGATGTCAAAATTACCGGCAGACGATAAAACACCAAAAATAAACAAAGCGGGTGGCGGCCGTCCGAAGCTCGAAGACAGAAAATTGTCAAACTTCACAAATTAATATCTCAACAATTAGAACATCTTACGAGCTGATACTTCAGGACTAAATCATAAAATATCTGTACTTTCTAACCTTAGGAGAATTCGTCATGAAATTATTTAGAAATAGTTCATTCGCGCACTTTTTGTGACGCACTAAAACGAAGTTGACAGTTGTTTAGTATAGGCTGCTATATGGTGTGCGCGAAAAGCCGACTCAAATATAAAAATCTATTTTTCCGTAAATATGAAACGTACAAACTTCTTACGTCAGGACAATGTTCTCCTATATATGTACTTCCTATTTCATACAGGAATTTTCCGTAGAAAATTTATAAATGGGTTAAACTTACAAAAAATGTCCGTAGGGGGGGGGTCTTGAAATGTCTTGCCAAAACGATGTCAAAATTACCGGCAGACGATAAAACACCAAAAATAAACAAAGCGGGCTGTGTTAGTGAGGCTTCAGAATGTGGGTGTTTGTTTACATTCTGCAAATCGAACTAATTTTAAAATTAACCATAATATGTACTGAGTAGGTAATAATTTAAATTTTCGCCACACTACCATCTATTTATCCATTCGACGACACAAAAACTGGCCGCCATTTTGAACCCACCATGCACTGACTGACACCACCACACGACACAAAAACTGGCCGCCATTTTGAACCCACACCATAAAGGACACAAAAACTAGCCGCCATCTTGGTCCCACCACGGTCGCCCCAACATTGTAGCGATCGGGTTGCAACATTGTTGCAATTCTATAAAGGACACAAAAACTGGCCGCCATTTTGAACCCACCATGCACTGACTGACACCACCACACGACACAAAAACTGGCCGCCATTTTGAACCCACACCATAAAGGACACAAAAACGGGCCGCCATCTTGGTCCCACCACGGTCGCCCCAACATTGTAGCGATCGGGTTGCAACATTGTTGCAATTCTATAAAGGACACAAAAACTGGCCGCCATTTTGAACCCACCATGCACTGACTGACACCACCACACGACACAAAAACTGGCCGCCATTTTGAACCCACACCAAAAAGGACACAAAAACGGGCCGCCATTTTGAACCCACCATGCACTGACTGACACCACCACACGACACAAAAACTGGCCGCCATTTTGAACCCACACCAAAAAGGACACAAAAACTGGCCGCCATCTTGGACCCACCATGCACTGACTGACACCACCACACGACACAAAAACTGGCCGCCATTTTGAACCCACACCATAAAGGACACAAAAACGGGCCGCCATCTTGGTCCCACCACGGTCGCCCCAACATTGTAGCGATCGGGTTGCAACATTGTTGCAATTCTATAAAGGACACAAAAACTGGCCGCCATCTTGGACCCACACCTCCCACGACACAAAAACTGGCCGCCATCTTGGACCCACACCACACGACACAAAAACTGGCCGCCATCTTGGTCCCACACCAAAAAGGACACAAAAACTGGCCGCCATTTTGTACCCACCTCCACCACACATCACTCACGCATGCGCACCCCCCAATACCCCCCCAAAACAGGTCGCTGTGACGTAAAAACAGGTTCTCGCGCATGCGCAGTGGGGGGGGTACCATATCAATTTGCTGTCTACATACTACTGGAATGTGCCCCACTCTCTCAATATATTTTCTCTACCACTAAGGCTGGAGCGCTGAAACTTACCACACAGTATCTTGAGTTCAAGCTCTACCGGGACTTTACAACGTAGATCATATGGATTAAGAATACTGATCAGCGATACGGATTTGATATTTTTGGAACATCAAGCTGTCTTGCTGGCATCATTGAAAACTTTTGACCGCTTCTATCTTGCAGGAAATCAGCCTAGTTTTACGTATATTATGATTTATCCTTTTAATTTAGCGCCAATGTGATTATATGAATTAGTTCAATGGATTATGGACGTGGAAATTCTTTAATGGACGGCGGCTGAATATTGAATGACGGACTAGACGCTTGTATTCCACAGTTTCCAAGGTCGATAAGGTGCATGTTTTGTACAGTATTATTACTGTGTTGTTGTTGTTGTTTTTTGTTTTGTTTTTTTTTATCGAACGTGTCAGGACAGAATTCTCGCTTCTGGAGTTTTGTAGGTATTGAAAAATACCAAGCTAAATTCGAGATTCATCTGCTTTGACACATTTCATGACTATTCAACACTGTCTTCCGTGGTTACCAAAGTCAGTAAGGTACGAATTCCGTTCATTATTATTACTGCTTTGAAAAAAGTATTGAAAAATACCAATCTCAATTCGAGAATTTCTGTTTTGACACATTAACATACCCACGTTCCTGGCGTATTTCAACCCTGAATACGAATACGGATGTGGCCATATGCTCACATGAACTTCTTCGTATGTCTTTCGTATAACGATTCTGGCATGATCCGAGACATACATCAGAATAATACCGCTGAGATCCAGACTGTAACACCTGATATTAATGTAGTAATAATATTCTTTATCAGCCGTGCCTATACGAATTCCTAGCTCTAGTACAGAAGAGAGATAACAATAATGACGACTTGGCTCCACTATAAGAAACAGCGCTGTTTAAGAATACACATGAAATGTGTAAATCCAGTAAAATCGAAGTGATTTTAAGATCTTCATGAGCGAAAATATTGTCCTGACACCTCTGATAATAAAACAGTAATAATTCTGTACAAAACTTGGGCCGTATGTACCTTGAAAACCACAGAAGACATTAGAAGAAATAGCACTGGTAAATAGCGTACACATGAAATGTGTCAAAGCAAATAATTCTCTGAGATTGGTATGTTTCAATACCTACTGCGGAAATATATGTAGGAGAGATAATTCTGCCCTGACACCATGTGCGAAACACAGAATAAGCTAGATCATGATATTGGAGATTATATGTCATAAATATTAATAGAACAGTCCCGAGATGGAAATATCTAACGACAAAAGGCGCGAAACGACGTCTTCACCCATGTGGCGTCACACCGAGGTTAGGCAGCGATCCATTTCTTAACATTGGAATGCTGTATTATTTTATCCACAGAGATTCACATGCGATGATTTTTTTTTGCAAATGCCTATGTAACTCCAAGACAATAACATCTTCAAAATTGTTTGGATATTTAGTATTTTGAAAGTCACAATGATAATAATATTTCGCGTTTTGCAGTAGAGCCAATGTTAAAGCATTACCCGGTGCCTAACCTTGACCCGACGTCACTTGCGCAATGGCGTCCTTTTGCGCCTTTCATGGCTACTAGGATGTGGGTGTGTCTTCTCTGAGAGTTCCCTGTTGGGAATGGAGTTCGCCAAGGAGAAATTCTGTCTCCACTGTTCTTTAATGTCTGCATACATGAACTCGACATCAAAATATCTCCGTCCAATTTAGGATGTAATGTAGCCGGAGTCTTCTCTAACCACCAATTATACGCTGGCGATTTATGTCTTATTAGTCCCTCTGCCAAGGGCCTTCAGAATCTACTTGATATATGTGATATTTTTGCGACTGACAATACTATTGTCTTCAACACTAAGAAATGCTTATGCATGTGTTTTCGTCCAAAAAAGTCCAATGACCTGAAAGCACCCTCTGTTAAACTGTCTGGTTCACAGCTGAATTACGTTGACAACGCCAAACATCTTGATCATTTTATCTCCAGCGATCTCACTGGCAGTTATGATATGTCTGTGCAAACTAGAAAAAAATTATGCATTCGTGCCAACATTTAGGCTCGGAAGTTCTATATGTGTTCTCAATATGCGAAGAAGCAACTTTTCTCGTCGTATTGTACAAGTATCTATTGCAGCCATCTGCGGTCTTATACTTGTCATGTAACTAGAAAAAAACTGCGTGTCACATCCAACAACGTATTTCGCCGGTTAATGCACTTTCCGCGCAATTGTAGTGCTACTCACATGATTAGGATTAACTCTCTGCCCAGCTTTAATGAGGTTATTCGACGCCAGATTAATTCTCTACGGAACAGACTTATGTCGACAGACAACTTCTTACTTACAACTTTGCGGCTTGCCGATTTGTCTGAGACTTCGCGTTTAGTTTGTCATTGGTCTCGTCAAATCTTTGTAACGCGCTAGTAATTTGTCCTTTGACTGCCATCTTATTATTTATTTGTTCATTCAATACACCATCTGTGTCTGAAATAAATAAGTATTATTATTATATTAAAGAGTTATATCTCAGAACTGTCCTATTGTATTTATGATTAGGCTTGGTCCCTGATGAAAGACATGCCAGGGATATACACAATTTACACTCTCAAAAATATCTGAAACAACTGCTCTGAGATACATGAGTACATATAGTGATGTTATACTAAAACTCCTGTACACAGGCTGTTGTGGAGTCGGGACATACTAGGAGAGTGGGTATATTTATAGACATGTTCTTGTATTGCAGTGATCTATTTAATGCTGTCAGAAAATTAGATAAGTAATTGATGTAAAAACTGATGCTCACAGCACTCTTTCGCCAATTTTGTAACGTTGTGCCACTCTGCGTCTTCCCGTATGTTTTGCGGATATTTTGAAACGATCCCCTATTACAATTCTAAACTAATTTGTACGTTTGACAAAACAATATACAGCTACGACATCAAATGACTATCAATATCTAGATCACGGAAGTAAATTATTTTTGGTGGCTGACATCCGAGGAGCCCATCCTCTAATGCAGTAGTTAATGTTTTCTTCTCCTAATATCCTATATGGTGAATGACGCTCGTTAAATTGAGGATTTAAAAGGTAATCGCACCAGATCTTTGCCGGAGTATTTGACCGATGACTAAGTTCGACATAAGAATCATTTTGGTCATTTAACAACGAAGTATTTCACCCACAAAAGACTTTTGACATAGTTTTTAGCGCGTTTGGCGCAATTTAATTGTATTTTAGAGATGGCCCGTCTATGACGTCACAGGTCAATGACGTCGTAATACGTTATGATATTAGGGTGCACTCCGGAGATTCTTTTATTCGGCATGGAATAGACTATGGGTCCGTTTTTAGGCCACCAGTTGTCGCAAAACCTTCAACCCAAATCACTTATATATATATATTTTCTGAAAGAGCATGATGAAACTATTATTTTAAGATATAACACTGCTATGTTATAGAAAAATTTAACTCGAACATTCTCCTCCATGCTTGCTTCATTTTTCCTAGAAAACCCCTTAGAAATGTCGAAAAATGGTCAAATTCGGCTCAATTTCCAGAAAAATCTGTAAGAGCGATTTCAATTAAACTTCTTACTCACGTTCCCTGGTCCGGTCTCAACTTAAAAAGGCAAAAAAAAGGGGATATTAACCTAACCGTTTTTTGTCAGATTTTCTTCCCGTAAATGAGTCCCGATTTTTAGTCACACCCAAGGGGCATAACTGAGGCAGGACAAACTTTACTCCATGATCCCGATCAGCGTGTAGACGAAGCCAGCACTCGATTTGTACGTACTCGTTTGCAGCGTTGATAATGCTGAATAGGATGGCATTATAGATATAAGCTATTAAGAAGACAAGAAGAATTATGATGTAGCAGAACAAGGGCAGTCTATCGTATTATGAAATTAGAGAGGGGCCATTACTACGAAACTGCGGAGGGCCACCTTAAGGGGCAGGATGTTTTTTACGAAATTAATTATTCACATGTATCGTAATCTCAGAGTGTTTGCGAGTATGGCGGTATACAACACTTGCCAGTTATACATATTATTTTGGGAAATCCGACCGATAACTTTCCCCCTACCCCATCTTTGTTTTGATCACTTTTGTCAATTCTAGCAGGATTTTCGAGAACAAAACTCAAAATTAACCTATTTCTTCTTAATAATGGTCATCCATTCGGCAATATGAAGGCCGTGGTTACTTTTCCGCTTTCCAATGATAGCAGAAACGCGGGAAAATGCAAATAAGCGATGTAACCAGGTCAAATTATTGGTAATTTTGCACTCAATTTTCTCTTAGAAACATGGGAAATACTTCAGAAACTTGAGAAATAATTTGTAAAACCATAATAATATACATCCATTCCATCCTTTATGGACTGTAAATGGGTTCTCTTGTAAAGAAAATTTACACTGGCAAATTTATATCATTCTGATAGGACCTCGTTCTGCCATAATATCCACCGAAATCTCAGTCCAGGGGGAGATAACTCCTGTATGGAATACAGTATGCAGTAACCTCAATTGTATACTAATGGACACACTGTGGATTATTTTAATCGAACTCCTGGTCTTCTTTCCACCTGCTTCCGAAAATAGCGCTTCAGGTATAACTAGGCAGTCAAAATTAAACAATCTGGCGTAATGATACATCTCCGCTCCGTAACGGAGTCTACATTAAGATAATGCATAGACTCCACTATTATGCCTTAAGGGTGCACTCCGGAGATTCTTTTATTCGGCATGGAATAGACTATGGGTCCGTTTTTAGGCCACCAGTTGTCGCAAAACCTTCAACCCAAATCACTTATATGTATATATTTTCTGAAAGAGCATGATGAAACTATTATTTTAAGATATAACACTGCTATGTTATAGAAAAATTTAACTCGAACATTCTCCTCCATGCTTGCTTCATTTTTCCTAGAAAACCCCTTAAAAATGTCGAAAAATGGTCAAATTCGGCTCAATTTCCAGAAAAATCTGTAAGAGCGATTTCAATTAAACTTCTTACTCACGTTCCCTGGTCCGGTCTCAACTTAAAAAGGCAAAAAAAAAGGGATATTAACCTAACCGTTTTTTGTCAGATTTTCTTCCCGTAAATGAGTCCCGATTTTTAGTCACACCCAAGGGGCATAACTGAGGCAGGACAAACTTTACTCCATGATCCCGATCAGCGTGTAGACGAAGCCAGCACTCGATTTGTACGTACTCGTTTGCAGCGTTGGTAATGCTGAATAGGATGGCATTATAGATATAAGCTATTAAGAAGACAAGAAGAATTATGATGTAGCAGAACAAGGGCAGTCTATCGTATTATGAAATTAGAGAGGGGCCATTACTACGAAACTGCGGAGGGCCACCTTAGACAATTGAAGAACCTTTGTTCAATCAATTGACACCAAACTTTTTGTCATATGCCTAGTACGAGTGAAGATATAATCATTTTAATACGTATACCCCCATTTTAAAAGTAGAAAGTGCAATCCAATGGTTCTTGAATTTCCTAACTTTTTCAGCATACGGCAATAGTTTTCACCACCTCATCCTACCTTATCTGAAAGAAGAGGGTCTAAGCTTTCAACTGATATATAGTTTGCATCTGTGTACGGGGGCTGCATTTTATTGCTAAAAAACAGGTTCCCGGCAGCTCGTCTATAAGCGTACCAAGTACGAACACTCTAGGCCTAATGATTTCGGCGCTATGGAGCCAGTTAACACTTCGCGGCGTCCAGTTAACAGTTCAGACATCAGTTCGTGGCGCCGCCGCTGATCGCCGGAAGTTGAAATTGATGACACCAGGATGTCGGCCTTGATGAGGTCTTGTACAATTGTACAAAGTATGAACACTCTAGGCCTAATAGTTTCGGAGCTATGTGCCAGCTAACAGTTTAAACTTCAGTTCGTGGCGACGCCCCTGTTCACCGGAAGAGGAAATTGAAGACACCAAGATGACAACCTTGACGTGTTCAGTAGGTGTGCCAAGTATGAACACACTAGGCCTAACAGTTTCGGACCTGTGAGCCAGTTAGCAGTTCAAATATTAGCTCATGGCGCCGCCCCTGGCTACCGGAAGTGGAAATCTATCAAAACAAAATGACGGACTTGACCATTTCTATAAGTGTACGAAGTATGAACACTCTAGGCCTAATGGTTTCGGCGCTATCGAGTCAATTATCAGTTCCAAGAATGAACACTCCAGGCCTGATGGTTTCGGCTCTATGGAGCCAGTTAATAGTCAAGACATCAGTTCGTGGCTCCGCCCCTGATCGGCGAAAGCAAAAATTGATACCAGGATGTCGGCCTTGATGATTCCTCTTAACTGGTCCAAGTATGAACACGCTAGGCCCAATAAATTCGGAGCTATGAGCCAGTTAACATTTCAAACTTCAGCTCGTGACGACATCCCTGCTCACCGGAAGTGGAAATTGATGACACCATGATGTCAGCCTTGACGAGTTTTATAAATGAACCAATTATGATCCTGTGTTAAATCTGACGATTTTAATCAACGTCACAAAACATTGTTGCAGAAACTTATCAAACAGGGCTATTCCACCAAGCGCCTCCACTCAAAGTTTCTCAAATCTGGCGATACATATATAGTAAAATACGAGCGTAGCGTGCAAGATCTATGGCGTTACGTTTCGTAACTTGTGTCTAATTCCGCTTAACCCGGGGTTAGGGGCCGCATGAACCCATGGACTTCAAGATCCTCATGGTTGTCATATGAACAGGCACAATCAAAGCGTGACTGAGATTCATCATTCTCTCGATGACGACTTTACAACGATTATTATGGATTAAGAATACTGATCAGCGATACGGATTTTATATTTTTGGAACATCATAATATCTTGTCGGCATCATTGAAAACTGTTGACCGCTTCTCTCTCGAAGGAAACTAGCCTATGTTAATGTATACTATGATTGTCTTTTTGAATTTGGCGCTAATACTGTTATATGGAATACGGAATAGGTCTTTGG
This sequence comes from Hanleya hanleyi, assembly GCA_036873755.1. Lineage (NCBI taxonomy): Eukaryota > Metazoa > Mollusca > Polyplacophora > Lepidopleurida > Hanleyidae > Hanleya > Hanleya hanleyi. The sequence continues at coordinate 25,555 of JAVTVY010006251.1, read as the reverse complement.
ATTATGGACGGGGATATTCTTTAATGGACGACGGCTGAATTATGAATGACGGACTAGACGCTTGTAATCAGTTTGTGGCGCCGCCTCTGTTCGCCAGAAGCGAAAATTGATGACACCAGGACGTCGGCCTAGATAAGTTCTCTAATTGTACCAAGTATGAACACTCTAGGCCTAATACTTTCGGAGCTGTGAGCCAGTTAACATTTCAAATATTAGCTCATGGCGCCGCCCCTGGTTACCGGAAGTGGAAATTCATCAAATCAAAATGTCGGTCTTAACCAGTTCTATAAGTGTACAAAGTATGAACACTCTAGGCCTAATGGTTTGGGCGCTATGGAGCCGGTTATCATTTCGCGGCGCCTAGTTAACAGTCCAGAGATCAGCTCGTGGCGCCGCACATGATCGCCAAAATCGAAAATTGATGACACCAGGATGTCGGCCTTGATTACTTTTCTAACTGCATCAAGTATGAACACTTTAGGCTTAATGGTCTCGGCAATATGGAGCCAGTTAACAGTTCGCGGCGCCCAGTTAACAGTTCAGACATCAGTTCGTGGCACCGCCCCTGATCGCCGGAAGCGGAAATTGATGACATTAGGATGTCGGCCTTCATGAGTTGTCTAATTCGAACACAATAGGCCTAACAGTTTCGGAGCTCTGACCCAGTTAACAGTTCAAATATTAGCTCATGGCGCCGCCCATGGTTACCGGAAGCGGAAATTGATGACAACAGGATGTTGGGCTTTGATGTGTTCTCTAATAGTTCCAAGTATGAACACTCTAGGCCTTACAATTTCGGAGCTATGGTTCAGTTTAAACCGTTCAAACTTCAGTTCGTGGCGACGCTCCTGCTCATCGGAAGTGAAAGTTGCTGACACCATGATGTCGGCCTTGACGAGTTCTATAAGTGTACCAAATATGAACTCTCTAGGCCTGATGGTTTCTCTAATTGTACCAAGTATGAACACTCTTGGCCTAATGGTTTCGGTTATATGGAGCCAGTTAACAGTTCGGGGCGCCCAGTTAACAATTCAGACATCAGTTCGTGGCGCCGCCCCTAGTCGCCGGAAGCGGAAATTGATGACACTAGCATGTCGGCCTTGATGAGTTCTCTAATTGTACCAAGTACGAACACAATAGGCCTAACAGTTTCGGAGATCTGACCCAGTTAACAGTTCAAATATTAGCTCATGGCGCCGCCCATGGTTACCGGAAGCGGAAATTGATGACAACAGGATGTTGGCCTTGATGAGTTCTCTAATAGTTCCAAGTATGAACATTATAGGCCTAATAATTTCGGAGCTATGAGCCAGATAACAGTTTAATCTTCAGCTCGTGGCGACGCCCCTGCTCTCCGGAAGTGAAAATTGATGAAACCATGATGTCGGACTTAACAAGTTCTGTAAGTGTGCCAAGTATGAACAATCTAGGCCTAATGGTTCAAGCGCTATTTAGTCTGTTAACATTTCTTGGCGCTCTGTTAACAGTTCAGATATCGTTCCTTGGCGCCGCCCCTGATCACCGGAAGCGGAAATTGACGACACCAAGATGTCGAACTTGATTAGTTCTCTAAGTGTGTACCAAGTATGAACACTCTTGGCCTAATAATTTCGGTGCTGTGAGCCAGTTAACAGTTCAAATATAAGCTCATGGCGCCGCCCCTGGTTACCGGAAGTGAAAATTTATCAAACGAAAACGTCATCCTTGACGAGTTCTATAAGTGTACCAGGTCTAATGGTTTCGGCTCTATGAAACCAGTTAACAGTTCGCGGCGCCCAGTTAACAGTTCAGACATCAGTTCGTGGCGCCGCCCCTGATCGCCGGAAGTGGAAAGTCATCACAATAAAATGTCGAACTTGACGATTTCTATAAGTGTACCAAGTATGAACACTCTAGGTCCGATGGTTTCGGTGCTGGCGCCAGTTAACAGTTTCCGGCGCCCTGTTAACAGTTCGGCGATCAGTTCGTGACGCCGACCCTGATCGCCAGAATCGGAAATTGATGACACCAGGATGTCGGCATTGATGAGTTCTCTAGTTGTTCCAAGTACGAACATATGAGCTATGAGGCAGTTAACAGCTCAAATTTTAGTACGAGGCGACGGCCCTGCTCACCGGAAGTGGAAATTGATGACACCATGACGTCGGCCTTGACGAGTTCTATAAGTGTACTAATTTTGAACACTCTAGGTCTGATGGTTTCGGTGCTATGGAGCCACTTAACAGTTCACGGCGCCCAGTTAACAGTTCACAGATCAGTTGGTGGCGCCGCCTGTGATCGCCGGAAGTGGAAATTCATCACAATAAAATGTCAAACTTGACGAGTTCTATAAGTGTACCAAGTACGAACACTCTAGGCTTAACGGTTCCGGCGCTATAGAGCCAGTGAACAGTTCGCGGCGCCCACTTAGCAGTTAAGACATCATTTCGTGGCGCCGTCCCTGATTGACGGAAGCGAAAATTGATGACATTAGGATGTCGGCCTTGATGAGTTCTCTAATTGTACCAAGTATGAAAAATCTAGGCCTAATTTGAGCTGCTAACTGAAATTTGAGTTGTGAGCCAGTTAACAGTTCAAATATTAGCTCATGGCGCCGCCCATGTTTATCGGAAGTGGAAATTCATCACACCAAAATGTCAGTCTTGACGAGTTCTATAAGTGTACCAGGTGTAATGGTTTCGGCGCTATGAAACCAGTTAACAGTTCGCGGCGCCCAGTTAACAGTTCAGACATCAGTTCGTGGCGCCGCCCTTGATCGCCTGAAGTAGAAATTCATCATCAGAAGATGTCGAACTTGACGTGTTCTATAAGTGTACCAAGTGTCGTAGCACTTAGTCTGGGAGCGGATACGGCAAGCTTACCTGTATATTTGTTTCCACAAATCCCTCGTTGGGCCTATACCTCGGCTGGGTGTAGATCGAGTGCCCCGAATCTTGGCTTGCTTTTTCCAATTCCCTTTGTTATCCTTTCCAGCTTTTCATTGGTCAATCTGGTTCGAGGATCATCGGGAATTCTCGGCTATCTCCGCTGGCCCAACGTAATCTCTGTGATCTAAACTGATCACTACAACACCCTTCCCCTTCCTAATATTTGGGGTGGGTCTTCTCCAGCCTTCTAGCCTTTTTCTTCGTTGTCTTTTGTTTCCAGCTTTAACACTACCCTAACTGATCTTAACTTACGACTTCAAAATATGCTGTTGCTAAAAACTCCCTTATATTCTCAAACCTTATGCTACACTCAAATTGGTGGAATTCCAATTACTCCAGTATTTCTACATAGTATGGTATGCACCTAAAATGAGCAATGCCAGCTTAAACAAATAATGTTACTAAAACTTCCCTATACCCCTAAACATTATGCTGCACTTAAAATGGTGCAATTCCAATTACCTCCAGTATTTCTATCTAATATGGTATGCATCTTGAAAATGAGCAATACCAGCTTCCAAAAAATACTAATGCTAAAACTTCCCCATATCCTAAACATTATACTGCACTTGAAATGGTGCACTCTATCAAATACGCTAAAATTGTATTTTACAGCTTCAAGAAATACTCCCGCTGCTTATCCCTTTCTTTCCAAACCTCAACTTCAGTCTGTTAGCGGACCGCGAGGCTACCTAACACCCAACTACCCAACTCCTTTCAGTCAACCTCGTCATGTTTTGACTTTACCAATCCCCGCTAACCCACAAATTCCCTTCCCCCCACCGGGACATGCCTACCAGCTGCCCCAGATCGTAAATCCAACAGCTACCCATAAAAAATCACTTCATCCGATTCTTTAAAATATGTACCCAAAGGCCTATCAGCCTTGTCCCCTCCCTCATAAAATTGTGATGGCTCTCACCAGCCACTTTGCCTGGAGCCAGCCACACATACTAAGTACGGAGCCGATACGTCACCCAACCCACCAAGTCTTTAAGATCTTTTAACGGTCTTTCCAAAAGTTTAGGCCTAGAATTGGAGCCCACCAATGAAAAGGACTACGTAATCATAAAGAGCGACTAAAAGGGGAGAAACTTTAAAGCTTTAAATCCTGTAAGCCACACTAATTTGTTTTCAGCTATTATCTAAAGCCGAGGCTGATATCAACAGCCGTAAAAGGCACCACATGTCTACTCTTATGTATTTAGGATGTGCGGGGCGAACACAAGTTATGGGATTTTCACGAGAATTTGGCGCCCAAGAGGGAGAACCGCCTACCAGCTTTCCCCCTCCAAAGGCCACCATCTCGAGAATCACTCCCTCCCAATCTGTTTTTACACCCATGGGATGAATCTTACGAACAGAATGTGACGCCCAAGAGGGAGGACCGCCTACAAGCTTTCCCCCGACAAAGGCCCCCGTCTCAAGACTCACCCCGTCTGTTTTTACATCCCTGGGATGTCAGGCCCGTTCTCTCGGAGACCACCCACGAAACACCCTATACCGGCAGGTGGTAAAATTGGCAGGCGTTTCGCCGGACCACCACCGCGATCAGCCGGTGTGAGAGATTTTTCACCCTAGCAATGCACTGGATGACGAGCCAAACACCCCATGGGGTGTTGATACGTGGGAACCCCGGGGGAGATTGATACGGTGCATCTGACTCGACCAGCAGCCGATCCATGGCCAGTTCCTGAATGAAAGCCCTGATGTCCTCGCAACTCATGGCATGGGCGCCCACCCCAAATACTGTATTTGGGAAGCGCCCAAGCCATGACTCAAGAACACCAGGCCTCCCCATGAAACAGTGCACATGGACCAGGATTCCCAGGAGATCGAGGGCCGCGGTCTGCACTTCTCCCTCCCAGCAGCTACCCCTCCAGGATTTATTTTCCGGCAGTGGATAACCACCGGGAGATCCAGTTGGACCGCCAGTGGCAGGATTTCTTTCAAAAAGTCTACCTAACACTCGCGCTCCATGGCAGACTCGTGGCCCTCGTAGTCCAACCCCACCTCTCCCAGACCAACACATCCCGGAGACTGCAGCAGTTGCTGCAACTTGTACATTCCTGGTCCACAGGATGGCTGGCCTGGTGGGGGTGGAGCCCATATGTGGCGTGCACCCTTGGATCCGCGATGAGCATGGTCATAGATCTTGATTTCCAGCCCCCCGGAAACACAAGGTTGCACACCACATGTTGCATTTCCACCCTGGTCCGTAGTAGATGGACTGTTCCGACCCGTCGCCAATGGCCTCCAAGGTATATCTACCATGAAGGCGACTGAGGAGGAGGTCCAGGTGGCAATGCGAGTCCACCAACCTTGGAGGCGGATGGGCCTGAGCAACTCAGGATTGTCCAGCCCCGATGAGTTCATTGGCCGATCTAGCCGCCGGAGCTCCTCCCTCTGATGGGGTGACAGAATGGCCAGTAGCCTGACTAGTATCCGCCAGTCCATCAGAGTGGCCACCGAGGTTGGGGGACTCAATGAATAATCTCCTGACTCAAACCCCCAAGCCATATTAAAACCCACCATAATTGTCTGGCGGATGACTGCGGGACGGAGTCCGGGGTCTTCCGGGTAAAGCCTGTGGGCCCGGACACACTCCTATAACTCTGGGTAGGTCCGGACCCGCATGATTTGCATTAAAGTATGGAGGAATCCATGGAGGAGTGCCATCCAGTTCCACCACCGAGTTTCCTTGAGAGCCCATTCTTCCATGGATTCATGTCCAGGACCCAGCCTGTGTTTCAATGTGTAACACAGACTGAATTGATGCGTCTTACACAGCCAGCAAGCCACCTCAGGAGACATCCAGAATGGAAAATTATTCCGCTTCAGATGTCTCTTGGGGCGGCTACCTGACCATGCGCATAATGGACACCGGTGCCCCTCCCAGAAGATGGCATTTATGTTTCCAATCATACAGGGGTCGACCGAACCCGAGATCAATGGACGGGAGACAGCCGTCCAGCGTCCCCCCTCCTGATCCCGGATTCGGCCAACTCCCTGGCTCATCCTCGGTGTCCGTTCCTGAATCTGAGGCCAGTGAAGGGTAGACCGCCGGTCAGCGTCCCCCTCCTGACCCCAGATTCGCCCAGCTCTTCACCGTCACTGCCCTCCCCCTACCTATACCTATCCCTCCCACTGCCCCTTCTAATCTCGCAAGTATTCCCCTCCCCTACCTACTCCTATCCCTCCCACTGCTCCATTTATCTCTGTGAATATCCCTCTCCCCCACCTATTCCTACCCCATCTACTTTTCTCCCCATCCCGATAAATCCAAATCATCCTCCTCATTTGATTCATCGCCCGTACTCACCCTCGATATCCCTGTTACCCATGACCCAGCCGTACTATCCTCCCTACCCATTGACTCTGCTGCACTAAACCATAATTCATCCCCTGTTACATCCCCACCCGATCCCTCCCCCTTACCCCCTGTTTCCCTTGCTTGATGCTGAATACCTCCTTAAACATATTGATCATTTTCCCCTTTTTTTCTCTCTGAAAATTAAAGAAAACCAAACACCATAACATCAAAATCAACTCCAGCTTAACAAAACACAAAAACGTCCAACCTTGACAATACAAAACGAGCAACTTGGGCCCAAGACGACAAGACTTTACAAATGACAGTTTATACAACAAATTATGACATCACCACTGACATGTCTTGCACAACAGACAAGACATCACAACTTCACTAGCCTCATTTTCTCTAACCTGCTCAGTTTCTTCACTAGCAGTCTACACATTGTCATAATTTCTTCAATTATTAATTATTCACCTTCCCAATCTATCATTTAGTCAATAGTGCAAGTGATCAAGGGTGCACCCAGGACCTTTTTGGACAAGTTTGCTCGCTTCTCAGACCTACCCTAGCATAGTATGATAATCCCTTTCCTTTGGAATTATCACCCGACAAAATTCTAGCAACGACTCTAGACACCATCTCACTATCTAGGAACAGTCATATGCTATGTTCCGCGAACAATAAGTTCAAGTTCCAATCGGGAACTTCATCTGTTAAACTGAGAGGAACGGAATCTCCTGCAACACAAGGGGCATGCAGAACATCTTCACTCAATTGCCGTGCGCCTTCCTCTGGGGAAGACTCCACTGATACCCTATCTGGTACTCGTCCTTGTCCAGAATTTCCCGTGTGAGTTGCGAATTCCCCGGAGAAAGCTCCACTGATCCTTTATTTGGTACTCGTCCTGATCCAAACTTTCCCGCGTCAGATTCCCTGGCCAAACTCAGCAAGATATGACGTCTCCGTCGTACCCATAAAGGAATGTCCCTGTCCTGGCATTGACGTAATACATCATGATGCCACACATGAGACTTCCTCCTGCTCTCCGCCCGGTACAGACCTGGGGATAACAATTTACTCACGAGGAAAGGGCCCGCCAAGATCGGCCGCAATTTCTTGCTTTGTCCAACTTTGACGGCCGTGTCCCTACGATAAACCAAGTCACCCACCTCATAGGTCTGGGCTTGGATTTTCAGATCATAAGTACGATTTTGTCTACTTTGAGTAATCCCGATCTGTTCTGGAGCCAGGCGATGCACTTCCTCCATATGTTTCAAGAGGTCTACTAAGTAAATATGTTGTAATGTTTGGCTGTGTTTTATGCCAGTTTTGAAGTCTTCACAGTGTATTTGTAGGGAAACCACTTACAGCCAGCTATAAATTTCTATAAGCGCTTTATTATTTTCGCAATGATATGGTATATGGTAACCTAAGAAATAATGATATAAATGATTCCTAAATCTATAAATGGTGCTCTGGATTTGATATTTTGGATGGTGTTCTGTATTTGATATTACTGATGAGATTAATTTCTGTGTTGAATTAAATACATACTTAATTCAGTTTTCTTTGCTATGCAGATGATGCATTGTATTGTTTACACCTGGTCAGAGGCACAGTGATAGCATAGTTGCCCAATGAATAGGGGTGAACTAAATTGCTTTGTCATGTTCGAGCTACATGTATATAGGGTTGCATAAGAAAACAGAGACTTAATATAATGGGGACAGGAAATGTGCCAAAAATATATCACTTGCCAGTCTTAGTGTGAAATTGAATATTTTTTGTCCGACTGAGATTAAGTTGAATATGTGTCGTAAATGTAACCTGTGGGTGTCATGAGTCACGTGACTTAGAAAATATGAAGAGTAATTAGTCATGTGGAAACAATTACGACAATGCGCATGACATAATCGAATCATTTGTGATTTCTCTCTCGAATTGAATAATTTGTAAAGCCATTACTGCATCTGATTAATTATGGATTAAACTACATGTAAAACGCTTAGTTTTATATTTCATACAGGGTTTTCATTATTTTCTGGAATGCACTTGGAAATTACCAATGCCAATAAACACATCGAACCAGACGACTGAGTCCTGTGTGTTTCTCTGTCGTCACATAAACATCCCCTGTCACATTTTGCAGGTTAACCTCTGCCACTCCCAAATGAATGTCCACTGGCAGAATGACCCCCCCCCCCCCCCCCAACATCAACATGTTGGGAGAGAAACCGGTATCGCGATTCGGCATAGACTGAATAGTCATTCCGATTAATGGGAGGTGTTTATCCCAGGTTTCCATGTGATCCATCACGGGACGAAGTTGTACGTCTTTCAAATGTTTCTCCCTCATTTCGGATGGGGAAAATATTTCAGAGATGACATCCAGCGACCCAGGATCCGGATCTGGGTCTGCCTTGTCATCCAACTCAATGAGCAAAGCCGGTACCACAATTGCTGCCGTACCAGTGATGGCTAAAGGGATCACATCATCCACATCCTCTGTGAAACGACCCCACTGATTATGGGCTCTCAGACAGAATTTGCATCCTCCACAAGGATGGTGTTCTGGTTGGCATCCCGCCACATAGCAGTTACATGCCGGTACGCAGTATGGGATGCGCGACAATCCATCTGCATTCCCATGAGCAACCCCAGCCCTGTGCTGGATGGTCATGTCCTACGAAAACCCACGGGATTTCACCACTCGCAGTGAACGCCCATCGACAACGGCGACCGACGCTGTTGTACCACCCCAGTTCACTCGTACCAAATTTACAAGAGCGGGTTAAAAAGACAGCGGATACTCCTTCAACCATGGACCCCGGTGGCAGCACCCCTTCACTTGCGTCATCGCAGGACCGACGGGTTCCGGCAAAACACATTTCGTCCAGAAACCCCTTCAACACGACGACGGCATGGTTACCCCACCCATTGCCCGCGTCGTGTGGTGTTACGAAGAATGGCAAGCGGCCTATGGAGTAATGTCCCACATCACGTTCGCGGAAGGCCTACGCAACTTGATCGATTTGGAACCGGACACCTTGGTGGTCGTGGATGATCTCACGGTGGAGACGGATGCGCGAGTCACCCAACTCTTTACCAAAGGCAGCCATCATCGACGTCTCAGCATCATCTACATTGTGCAGAATCTGATCAGTAAAAACAAAGAACATCGGAACATCAGCTTGAATGCCCACTACCTGGCTGTCTTCAAAAACCCGAGAGATACCACTCAACTGATGCACCTGTCGAGACAGATGTACCCAAGCCGCACGCAGTTTGCGTTGGAAGCCTTTAAAGATGTGACAATCCCTCAGCACGGGTATATGCTCTTCGACCTGAAGCAAGCCCCCCCCCCCCACCCGACCACCTTAGATTACGGACCGGTATCTTTCCTGGAGAGACCCACTACGTATACATGCAAAAGTAATATAAACACACCCACAGTGGCTCCCCCAGCTGGGATGTGTGTTTGATGATGGGGATAATACAAGAATTAATACAACATCATGATTGACTTTGTCTCTGAAGTGAAAGAATATTCAGGAGGTAGCCCGCAAAGGATAAAAAGGGCAGGGTTGTGGGTTCGAGCATTAGTTGTACATGATGTCTGCGGGAGAACGGAAGACAGCCCCACCCGAGTTGGTCCGAACGATTGTACGCGGCGCGGACCCTGACCATGTACGCTGTCTGTGCGTGATCGGGTACAACCTGTTAAAAGGCAACGTACCACTGACTCCGGTTCAGAAGACCAAGTTGGTCAAGTATAAGACAGGTCTCCGAACCCTAGTCCAGAAACGAGTCTCTCAGGCTAGGAAGACAACGGTGTTACAGAAAGGCGGCTTTCTCGGGGCCATTTTAGCACCGTTGGCCGCTTCCGTGTTGGGACAGATACTGGGCGGACTGTTAGGCCGACAATGAGCTACACGAAAAAAAATGGTCCTCGTCGAACTACTGCTTCTTCAAAGCCTCCAATCGCCGTATCCGATCCCAGTTACGGTAAAGACCATAGACACCCTCGACCACGAGATGCAACAGATTCTACAACGACCAGGGTTAAGCGACAGTGAGAGAGAACAACGGTACAATGATACACTTCAGCGATACATCACGTTCATGGACCAATACAAAATCCTCTCTACCTCACCACCACCACCACCACCACGCGACACACCGCCGACCTCAGCAGCGCTCCAACAGCCGCCATTACCAGGGGTACCACAGACAGCCCCACAGTGGGTCGAAGACGAAGTCCTGAATAGTGTACCTGCATCGTTCAAGAAACAAGCTGGCCTGGTATTACAGCGAGTGAAAGACAATCCTAACATGACTTGGAGTGATAAAGGTGAACTACTGGTACAGAACCAGGTGGTCCCTTGTACTCACATGACGGATTTAGTGAATGACCTGATGCGTCAACGCAGGTCGCACACGGATCCTCAAGAATGGGAGGTCTTTGCTCAAGGCTTGAAAGACATGCCTGTACCACAGGAATTGGTGGGGTACCCCAGCGCTGGACTTGGATGCAGAGGACCAAGCAATCACCGGTGCACGCACCTCGTAAGTCACAACGACAGACGCAACCTCCACGGACTTGGGAAGCCGAGTGGCAACCGGAGTCACCACCCAAAACACCACAACGGCGGGTACCGTCTTTTCACCCCTTTGCCACACCACCCCTGAAATTACGTCCATCAAGATCTATGACACGTAGCAAGACACCGCGACGATCAAGACTCCGAGAACAAGCGCCCAAGGCCTGGGACAACTATTAAAACCAACATCAGCAGCAGGGAGGCTCAGTCGCCATGTTTTACCTCACCCTACACAGTAACAGCTCGTCTGCGGTGTGTCCCAACAACACATTGGCCCATCATGTCACGCAGCTGCCACATCCCTTACATCTCCCCGGACGTTGGGAGTGTGGCCTAGTGGATATTCAGTACCCATACACGTGGTACAAGGTGCAACATGACACGTTGTGGTAAGAAGTCGTATACGAAGGCAACACCTATAACTTCACTCTTCCCGAAGGCCAGTACAATACACCCAAGATATTCATCCAGGCGTTGGGTAACCTCATCAAGAGCTCGACCCCTGAAGGCATCAATATCTTCCCGTCTGCAAACATGATCCAGATGGAGTACCACGAGTGGAACCACAAGTTCCTGATCATTCTCTAGAGCAATGTGCCCGTCCGTTTCAGCAAGACGTTGAAGGAGCTGTGTGCACTGGAGACGGATAACTATGTCAGGCCCGTTAGGCTCCGGGGGAAAACCATGCTGGATCTTAAGGCTGGCTTGCATGGACTCTATGCCTATCAAGATGTGGTGGATGGTCACATAATTTGTCGGCGATATCGATGCGCCCCTGCTCCGCGCCTGCCCAGTGCAAGGGAACTACGGAGACCAGGTCACACAGGGCTTCAACAACGTACTCTATCTACCGGTGCGACAAACTGACATCAGTACCATCACCATCGATATAAGGGATGACACCGAACAACCTTTGGCATTCGAGATTGGCAAAGTGGTGGTCACACTTCATTTTCGACAAGCACGTTCTCTCAACTTTGTATAACGGAAGTAACTTACGAGTGCGATGCACGCAGCTATATGTACTATTATATTCAACAGGCCGGGGGTGGCCTTCCGGTCTTTGCAGGTACACGCATTCAACGGGGACATGGGCTGGGGAACATATTCGGGAGCACCGTCTAAACGTTCCTGCCCTTGGTGACGCCTTGGGTAAAAGCGATCGGCAAACAAGCGGTCCGAAGTGGACTGCAAGTTGCCGGTTATGTCTTGGGTGGTACGGCACCCAAACAAGCATTGAAACGACGAGCTTAAGAAGCAGGAGGCGGTTTGGTCTCCAAAGCACAACGCACCGTTGGGAATAAAAGACCTACACCACCGATACCTCGCACCAGTCGACGACCGACCCAGCGACGACGCACATCGAAGACTCGGGATATATTTTCTTAAAACAGATCCTTAATCCACGCAGAGTCCTGCTCCTCCACCAACAGTGAAGGTGGACCGTCCTGCCCACACAGACCAGTACCGAACAAGGATTCTGGGTGAAGCATCTCACCCTCTTCAGCATCAACGAAACAGGGCCCATCGAGTTCACCATTAGCAAAGCGGATACGGCCTATGTGGATTTAGCCCATACGTACTTGTATGTGAAAGCCAAGGTCGTCCATGGGGATGGCTCCAGAATCATCGACCAAGCAACGGTGGGCCAGGCGAATCTCTGGCTGCACTCTATGTTTCAACAGGTGGATATTTTTCTCAGCGACAAACTCATCAGTGACTCGACCAACACGTACCCCAATCGAGCCTACATCGAGATGCTTTTGTCGTATGGACGAGTGGCTAAAAAATCTCAGCTGAAAGCCCCTTTATTCTATCGGGACTCACCTGAGCACATGAGCACGGAGAATAACGGGGGATATAACAAAGGGAAGGCTTTCGCCGCTTTCATCCTCGGTCGATCTCATTGGCCGAATGCACGCAGACCTATTCATGCAAGACCGGTACCTCTTGAACAAGATTCCCGTCAAATTATAAGCGTCTAGTCCGTCATTCATAATCCAGCCGTCGTCCATTAGAGAATATCCGCGTCCATAATCCAAAGACCTATTCCATTTTCCATATAACAGTATTAGCACCAAATTCAAAAAGACAATCATAGTATACATAAACATAGGCTTGTTTCCTGCAAGAGAGAAGCGGTCAACAGTTTTCAATGATGCCGGCAAGACATCATGATGTTCCAAAAATATCAAATCCGTATCGCTGATCAGTATTCTTAATCCATAATATTCGTTATAGAGTCGTCATCTAAAAAATGATGTATCTGATTGTGACTGTTCATATGAGTACCATGAGGATCTTGAAGTACATGGGTTCATACGGCCCCTAGCCCCGGGTTAAGCGGAATTAGGCACAAGTTACGAAACGTAGCGCCATAGATCTTGCACGCTACGTTCGTATTTTGCTATCAACATGCGATATGTATCGCCAAATTTGAGAAACTTTGAGTGTATGCGCTTGGTGGAATAGCCCTGTTTTTTAAGTTTCTGCGCCAATGTTTTGTGACGTTGATTAAAATCGTCACATTTAACACAGGATCTAGCAAATGCTACTAAGCGAGATATGTATGCGCCATATGCAGGTCCCACTGGAATATTACTGTCCAGAAAGGGATAGTTTACGATGTCGAAATTGTAATCCGACTGATACGGACTCCCCGACCTTCGCCTTGATGATCACTAACGTAGAAGAACATGTAGCCGACTATAAGGTCATCATCCAAGACGCAGTCCTGTATGTCCGAAAAGTGAAATCGAATCCAGCCGTTCAATTTGGACACCTCAAAGCTTTAGAAACAAAACCAGCCCAGTACCCTATCCGACCCTATCCGTGTGCAAACCAAAGTCTGCCGGGAATATGAGCGCCAACAAAAAAAACCCTGTTCCTGGGGGAACTGCCCAAGCGATTGATCCTGGCCTGTGTGGAGAATACCAGCTTCAGCGGAGTCTACCCAGAGAACCCGTTTGAATTTAAACATTTCGGCATCAATTTTGTGGCCGTGCATGTAGACTGACAACAGGTCCCAGCCACGGCCTTAACACCGAACTTTGGGCGCGGGAATTTCATTCGAGCCTATCAGAGCCTGTTTACAGTGAGCGGTCAAATCAACCAGGTTGAACGGAATATGATCAGTCGGGAAGACAACGCGAACGGATACACGCTGTTCTGTTTCGATCTGACCCCCACCTTAGAGAACGACCATCAGCTGACCCTCGCCAAGAAAGGCAACTTACGGTTGGAAATCCACTTTGCACAAGCCCTCCGGAGCACCATCCGTGTGATCTGCTACGCCGAGTTTGACAACATCGTTCAAGTGGACAAGGCGTGCAATGTCCTGTGTGACTTTGCCACCTAACATGGATACAGACCAGATGACCACCGTGCTGGAGAATGACCCAGGGACACGTATGGTCTTTCAAGGGGTGTTCGCCCGAGATGTGTTCCCCTTAGACCGTGTGTATCCTGCCGCTTACGTCCTCAACACGGACACGATGGATCGGCCCGGTGAGCATTGGGTGGCCATGTACTTGACAGAACAGCAGGGCGAATACTTTGACCCGTACGGCCTGCCAACCCTCCATCCCGATTTAACAGACTTCATGGATCAATGAGACGTGGTGTTGGAACAGTCAAGCGTTGCAAAGCCTGGGCAGTAGCGTGTGCGGACAATATTGCTTGTTCTACCTGTACCATCGATGTCGGGGAAGAACCTTATCTACCATAGCACAGATGTTTAACGAGTACCCCAAATCCGACGACCGAGATGTACTCGTATATGGCTGGGCCGCCGATCATTTCAATGTACAAGCACCGTTCTGGGTTTAAGTTCTATCGATTTCAATGTACAAGCTCCTGTTCTGGGCTTCAGTTTTCAAGTGGTTGTTCTGGCGTTGTTGCTGTTACTTATTGTTGAATAAAAAACAAAATGAGATCTCAACAAAAAACCCAGTCTTGTGTGTTTCTGTGTGAGCATAAACAAGCGGGCATTATATGGGATTCTAATTTTTTTAACCAAACTGGTATAGGCCAGTCAATGAATGGGCTGAGAAAGTAGCCAATCAGTGGCCTAGGATGGGGCCAAATGTAACCAATCAATGTCCAGAAAACAATGCAAGAGCACTGCAGTAAAATAGAGAGCCAATGAAATCAGCCCACAGACAAAGTACATGTGTTGGTCTAGGTTAAGAGCGGAAATTCCAGCACAAAATTTTGACGAGGAAGGAAGATGGCAAGTTACAAGAGCAACAGGTGGAGTGAAAAAACTATAGAGTTCGGGGTGCGGGTAAAGATCAGGAAGACGGCGAATGGAGACTCGTCCAACACCTATAGATTATGTTTATTACTATAAGTCTTCCTTCCCTGGGCTTCATGTATTTTTTCGTCGTGACCTGCGCACTTCCGGGTTTTTTCACTCGCGCATGCGTGCGGCCGGATAACCCGCGCATGAGTGCGGCCGGGTCACCCGTGCATGCGTGCGGCCGGGCCGGGGAAAACCCGGATGTAAAAAACACGGATGTTGAAACCTGGATGTTGAAGAGTACCCGGATGTAAAGACGGAGGGACGACGCACTCCAGACGGAAACCCCGGATGTAGAAGAGGTCCCGGATGTTGAAGGTCAGTACAGATCATCCATGCATACGTCTAAGGTCTAAGGAAAAGAGCTATAATCTCGAGGTTACACCGAACAATAACTACTTTCTTATTTAAAAAAAAACACACTATCAGACGCGATTTAAACAATAACTCTCGAGTTTATTTCCAGGGGAAGTAAGCTCGAGGTTACACCAAACAATGACAATCGTTATGTATTTATTCGTTTAATCATTGATTTATTTATGTAATTAATGTATTTATTTATGTATTGCTTCTTGGATGTTAGATGTCTGTGTGATGATGATACTTCATTCATTCCTCTGCCCCCTTCCCTTCCACATTACCGTAATGGAGAGACACAAACTCCACAAACTCTCTTCTGTTCTACTGTTTTTAGTTATACTGATACAGCACTGATGGTCACAGACAGGTCCGAGCAAAAGTAGCCTGCGGTTGACGAAATAATCCGGGACCACGCATGTGGATGACAAAAAAACTGACACATAACCTGTTGACAAAGGAAAAAGACAACAACTGGGGATAACCAAAAAAGGCTGAGACAAAGCCAGGAGATGACCAAAAAGACCGAGACAACACCTGGGGATGACCAAAAACACTGAATGAACGCCTGGGGATGACCAAAAAAAGATTGATACTACGCCTGGGGATGACCAAGAAAGACTGAGACAACGACCCAAATTTATAATGATCCTGGAGCGAGAACGTCCAAAGACAATAGTCTCCGAGCGAGATATCCCATAGACACAATGAGCTACCCAGTATCTAACAAGAAATTGATTCTTTGATTTTCACACGAAATATGAGGGAGACTGCCATCCTGCACCCGGAAACTCACCCCAAGGACTGTTACATGCACAGACTTCTAGAACCCGCAGTTCTACATGTATCATTTTTTTCTCCTGAACGGCTTTGTAAGTACAGAGACAAAGAATCAACCACGAGAGCAGTAGTTATGAGAATCACCTAAATGACAAAAATCGATCGAAAACTTATATATACACAGCCAGAAAAAGGTTGATAGCCCATTACATTTTTATGGTGATGATGCCTGCTCATCACCCTTTCAAGGCGATGAAAAAGGGTGATGGTCAATGTCGTCACCCTTTTATGGTGATGGCTCAAGTCGTCACCCTTTAGGGTGATAGCCATTACCTTTTCACGGCGATGACCTAAACATTTGCACTCATTTGCCCTTTTAGGGTGATAGCCGTGACCCTTTTAATGTGATAGCCATTACCCTTTTAAGGTGATGGTGGAAAAGGGTGATGGCTCTAACTCAACACCTTTTTTGGGTGATGCTATCATCACCATATTAGGGTGATAAGTATCACCATTTTCTGGCTGTGTAGACCGAAGGGTTGAATAATTATCAAATCAACAAACGGTCAGCTCGAATTGCAATGTATTGAAAATACAACTTCAATGCATTAAAAATCGATCAATCATCAGCATCAAATTCAATTTTAATGTATTGAAATTCAGTTTCAATGTATAAAATATCGACCGATACAAAGTCGATGAATATCAATATATTGAAAATCAACCTGTGGCATCGTCTGTTACAGAGCCACGCCATGGAAAAGAAAATGTAGCTAGCCGTATTTTCAGAATTAGAAATTCCTCCTTCCATCGCAAATATTCCCATCATTTTGGGACCGGATTTCATCGGGAATATCGGGGCAACCGATCTGTAATCGGATGATTGTGATCACATTTCGAAAGCTCCCCGAAAGCGATAAATCATGCGTCACAGATTTCACATGTCAGAACCACAGGAAAATATTTTATCATTCGTTACAATATTTGTCATCTGATGTTTATCTTAATTTCTTGGTATATTTTGATCAGCCCTCCTTCTCGAATTTCCTGGGCCTCTCGACGCAAGGGAGTTTCGATGTGTGTGTAACTAACCCCATCAAATCAAGTGTAAACCAGACACGATTAGATTGCATGTATCAAGTGTGGCATGCTGACATTTTCGATATACTGAAATTCGGGGCTTATTATTGGTGATTTTCTATTTTCTATATTTTTTTTATTTTTTTTTTTTTAACTTATAATTATCTCCTAAACGAGAACAAAAGATCTGACACGTGATTGTATAGCTTATCTCACTGAACCTATCTGCATAACCCTCTCAAGTGAGGTTCATGGATAAATTAAAAATAACGGTCATGAGATTGTGACTGAAGTGTTGCGTTTTCGCCTGTTCCTTCAATTGTTTTGCATTTCTTACGCCAAAAATTGCCCACAACTTTTTTATTCCAGACCAGATAAGTATTTCCCAATTAATTATCTAGTGTTTTCATCATCAGATGAACATTTCCTAAGTTATTATATAGTGGTTATTATATAGTGGTTTCGGAGAAAATAGCATGAATAAAAACTTGAAATAGCTCAGAAAAATCGACCCAATGTTGTATTTTTGGAATGTGACGTTACTGTGACGTCATCTGAGCGGCCATCTTGGATGTCTTTACATTTCCTGTTGGAGTTAGAGTCGCTTCGTAACAGCTTCAAATGTATATCGGCTCACTCTCTCGTCCCATGGACTGACGCGGCCTCCTGACATCTTAAAACATCGGACAAACCGATCGAGATACATGGATGATCGCGTTTGTCTTATCAAACCACGTGTGGATCGCGGCTCCCAATCAGAATAATGCGGTCCGATTTCCTAAATCAAGCTTGGCCACATAGAATGACGGGTCGCAATTTATTACTGTTTGACTTGTGAAAGCAAAGACGAAAGAGAAAACTAACTTTCAAATTTGTACTTTGAGATTACAGTACACAAAACACGAAAACTGATAAATACGATGTCTAAATTATAGATCTCGAGATTACGAAAAAAAAGCAAGAACAAAATTTGACAATGGACGGTCAATGTTCCAAAATTCCAATTATTAATTTTGGTGCATGTGAAGTGACAAATTGAAAATGGATGGCGGAAGATTAAACGAACCCCATTACGATATAGATTTTTTATATTTTTTTCTGAATACATGTAGCTTGGTCCTGTTATCTTGTGTTTGATATTCGTATGAAAATTAACCTGACATTAGCTGACTTAAGAAATATTTCCCCTTTTGTCAGATATCAAAGGCAACATAACATGGGTGGTGAAAGATGATCCCAAGGTACTGACAAGAAGTCATATGGCCCCACGAGCAAATATACTGACTGTGTATTTCTACAAACATCACAAAAACCAAAACTGATTCATACGATGATTTGTATCCTAGCTTCGCTTTATTGCTAGTGTTCGTGTGAACATCTTGAATGGTCACACGGCCCCTATCACCGGCGTATGTCGGCATGTGGCGTTGGCGTACTGATCAGGGATACAGGGGAATCCGATGGCTGCAAAGCGTCTGCAGACGTCATATGACTTCTTGTCAGTACGCAGTCATCGTTTTCCGCCAGCCTTTTAATGTTGCGTTTGATTGGCAACAAATATATTCTTTGTTCTGATTTTCGCTCTCTCTGGTTGCTGGGATAATTTCCGCATGAAGTCTATCCTCATATATCATTCAGATCGTGAGTGATCTTTTACAGAAACTTTATTATCGCCATTTTGTTCGGTTGATACTTCATGTAGAGATATATTGTTTTGACCTTTCTACAGCTGAAGAGCCCGGAGACTAGACCGACTGTTATCCTCAGACTTCACTGTTGTAGGCTTTATGTTATGGTACTTACAAGAAGTATGGACCAGTTTCTCCACACGTTAATGAAAATCCGCCATTTTGTTTTGAAATTATGAATTAACCAATCAAGTGTTTTCAAACTGAGATATATCACGTGATACAAGGCTGTTGCTGTATTAAGTTTTAGAGAGCCTTTTACAAACTTAGACGCGGGTTATAAATAATCAGGGTTCATCCGTGCATTGTATAATAACACCATCAATCTGCTCTAGATTTTATACGCTGAATGGTATCATTTGACAACGGAGGCTCTTAACATTACTAAGCTTTCAACGAAACCGAGTTTCCAGTTTCATACGGAACTCCTAATGCGCTAATGCATTAACTTTGCCTTCACGTGAAGATTCAATTACTATAGACTATCGTATTTCTCATCGTGACCGTTCTATAGACTGGCGATTGTTGCATATAGCAGCAGAAAAATTATGTAATTGAGTCGTCCTTACAGGGAGCACTGTAATGAACTATCTTGGAGGCTCGCTGTGAAATGGCCTACGTTTGGCGTCTCGCTCAGATACAGCCCTAAACATATATAGAGATGATTCATATTTCTTATATCGAAATAATTTCATGTATCTCGGGAATATTTTCAGGTCAAAACATTTAACTGTTGAAAAAATTTGACTAACTGACATGTGTTCAGCAACAACAACAACGATGACCTGT
This sequence comes from Hanleya hanleyi, assembly GCA_036873755.1. NCBI lineage: Eukaryota > Metazoa > Mollusca > Polyplacophora > Lepidopleurida > Hanleyidae > Hanleya > Hanleya hanleyi. The sequence goes on along the minus strand of JAVTVY010006251.1, from coordinate 5,717 downwards.
GTGCTGATTTCCGACGGCTGAAGTCCCCTCCGCAAATGAGATGTGTTTTTTTTTCATTACAACCTTGAATAGTGCGGCCCGATTTCCTAAATCATACTTGGTCAAATAAAATGACGGGGATGCAATTTATTATTGTTATGACGTGTGAAATCAAAGACGAAATAGAAGCTGACGGTTAAATTTATTCTTTGAGATTACCATAACAAAACGAAAAACACGAAAACTGAAAAATGCGATGTCTCAATTTTAGATCTTGAGATTACAAAAAAAAGCAACAAAAATTGACAATTGACGGCCAAATTCCAATTATTCATTTTGGAGCCTCTGAAGGCGAGAAATTGAAAATGGATGGCGGAAGATTAAACGAACGCTATTACAATATAGATGTTTTTATATTGTTTCTAAGTAGCTTGGTCCTGTTCTCTCGTGTTTGACATGTATTTTTGTGGAAATAAACTTGACATAAACTGACTTAAGAAATGTTTCCCTTTTTGTCAGATATCAAACGCAACATAACACGGGTGATGGAAATGAATCCAGGGTTCTGACAAGAAGTCATATGACCCCACCAGCAAATTGATTCATGTGATAATTTGTATGCTAAAGCCTGTCCATTTTAATTAGTCGTCTACTTTGGAGCTTGACAAAAATCAGTAGATAAGTCTGCATAAATTTTCTTTTCTGTAGCGTCTAGAACAAGCTGAACTTTACAAAATGAGTATCATTTCTCCGTGATATCGATAACATATCACGATTGAAATAACTTTGTAATTCTCTTCATATAAAACTGCAGTACAGTTGTTTCATGTACCGGCACTCAATTACATAGCGAGACGTCATAATGTATTCGTGTTTACTAGCACAAAGGTCAACAATGTACGGTCATAGAAGTATGCGCGGTTCATCATTCGGCAATTTCACTGGGCATGGGATATAAGCGACACTCCCACGGACCGCCTGTTATTACTTAATATAGAATCAATGACCTTTGTACCAGTGGGTATGAACACATTATGACGTCTCTCTATATAATTGAGCCCCGGAACATGAAACAAATATACTGGAGGTTTATATGGAGAGAATTACAAAGTTATTCCAAGCGTGATATGTTATCGATATCACGGAGAAATGGTAGTCATTTTGTAAAGCTCATTTTGTTTTACACGCTGCAAAAAAGAAAATTTGTGCAAACTTACCTACTGATTTTTGACAAGCTCCTCAGTAGACGACTAATTAAAATGGACAGACTTTAGCTACGCTTTTATTGCTGTTGTGTTCATGTCAACATCTGAAATGGCATGGTGACACGGCCTCTAGCACCGACGTATATGTGGCGTTGGCGTGTTCATCAGATACCGGGGAATCCTGCAGACTTCATATGACTTCTTGTCAGTTGTTTCTATAGATAGCCTTTTGCCATCTTACACGCGGATTTTAAATTGTTATCAGCGCTCATCTGTGCATTGTGTAACAACACCGTCAATTTGCTCTAGATTTTATATGGTGAAAGGTTTCATTTGATAACGGAGCTAGGCTCTTATCATAATTACGCTTTCAGCGCAACCGAGTTTCCAGAACTCCTAATGCTCTAATGCATTAAATTTGTCCCGAGGAGAAGATTCAATAGCCATAGAATATCGTATTTCCCATTGTGATCGTTTTGATGTCGCAGTGCCATTATAACATATGAATTAATAGACGGACGATTGGTGCAAACAGCAGCATACACCTTTTGTAACCTAGTCGTCCTTATAGTTTAATGACCATGAATGAATATCAGATTCGCTTGTAATTTATACTGAATTTATGGCGGGTTGGAAAGAGCTCAAAATGCGCAATGTACTACAAAGGTGCCTGCAAACAACTTAGATAAATCAGTAATTGAGTATATCTTATCATAAATGATGACTGGTCCCTCGCGAATTGTGAACTGTGAACTAACTTCAGCCACCTCTACTGCTGGCACAATGCCCTTAAAACAGTACCGTCCCTCAATAAATGAACTATATAACAATTATTGCATAACATTTCTCTGGTCGCCGATCACGAGTCGGCGGACGATAAACAATAAATAACACGAACAGCTAAGATATCGACTAGTCTATATCACTTGTGTCAATAATATCGAGCTAACCGTGCATTTATTACACATTTTAGCACGGTTATGTGAAATCAACACCCGTCAAGTGCAGGTGTTCATTGGGAGATTTCATTCCATAAGTCGGATAAGGAAAGGACGTCTGCTTTCATACAAGTAACAATCGAATGAAACAAACAAATAAATTACAAGATGAAATTTCTTTCTCAAGATTAACTGTTGTTTCCATCGTGAAATTGATTAGCAAAGCGACACAAATAGACATATATCCACCTAATTTCCACACAGCTGACAGTATAACTCCTCATTTGAGAGACCACATAAACTCGTCCACTGACATTGGCACGATGCCAACCAAGACGGGAGCATCAGTGGAAGAGTTTTTTTTTCAAGAAAGGGGAGAAAGGTTGTCAAAGATTAAATATGTTTTCAACTTTTCTTTATAATCTTTGTTGATAATCAATTTGGGTAGTGAAATAGCCCTTGGATCTAGCCCTAAAATATAAACTTTCCCACACTAACCGTGAGTAAAATAACCATTGAGCACGCCTATGAAAACATTATTTCTTATCACCTATCAGAATGACCAGGGTTTCTGTCACACAAACCGTCACGATTAACAAACGTAATTACACACTGTGCTATCTACAACAGCCGTGAGCATACAATTAAGGATGGTATTCTCAAATGCAGTATCATTATTTTATCCAATTAAATTAATACATATAAACAAGACTAGCTGCCATGTTACTGTAATAGACGGCACTTAACGCACCCTATGTATTCCTCCAACAGAAGGCGCAGAATAGAACTGCTCATCCTAATATATGTTCTTTCTGTCGTGAAAGTTTACCATGAATTATTAGTGAGGCAGATATGTGAAATAATTGTGGCTTTTGTGGTAAAAGCACCAAAATTGGCACAGTTGAGGATCAGAAGGTACTTAATGATTCCAGATATAGGGCCAAGCTCAATTTTTTCTTTTATGCCCGTAAACTAAGAAAATCCAAGATGGCCACCATGTGCGTCGTGAAAATCTATTAAACGGCATATCTTCCTGAATACATGGCACAAAAACATGAATAAAATGTTGTTTTATATATTGTCGTACACACGGAAGCTTTTGTTGATGCAGAAATATGACAATTTATCATATTTTATAACTTCAGGACATGCGTTCAGAATATCTATATTAACAAGTCCATATGTGATCAATTTGATGATCAGTAGACACTAAACAATTTAAAATACAGTGTCATTACGATTTTGTGCAATATCAGCTATATGTGTGAACATCAAAGATTGTGTCCATACGATTCACGCATAACAAGAAGTCCCATAGCGTAGTCACTTAAGAACATACATATCTGAATGCAATATTATTTTCTATATGTTTTCATAAACAAAAAACATCAGGCAATCGACAGAAATGCATTGCAATCATAATTATATACGAATGCATGCGAAATAGCTGCAGTTTATGAACAAAACCCAAAATTTGCCCGATCCCCTAAGCAAATATCATTATATGAACATTCTTATTATTTTCCCAGATATAAGGCTTCCAATACCAAATTGCACCGAAAACCAACATAGATACGTCATCAAGAAACGCCACAATCAAACAAACCCAAACAACATATTATTATGACAAATAAATCTTCTTGCTTTCTCTTCTTGCAGATGACTGATTAGAACCACCATGCCAGCGAAGAAGCGATGTCAGATTGTACAGGATGACAGTCTGCAACCAGCTACGTCGACAGCCGGCCATCACCATATGGATTGGAGCCGTTGTGCCCTGTACATTCATCAGAAGTGCTCCACTGCCCAGCAAGGTCGAAGAGGACATGTTGGGGCTGGGTATGACCGCGTGGGTGACATTTTAACAAAGTTCCGAGACTTAGGCGAACAACCAATTTCTGTGGACATAGCTCTGTTAGATGATGGCGATGGAATCTCTCAGTGCAGAGGGGCACTCTCTGTTGCACCCTCGTCACAGAAGAAACATGTGTCACCTTTTGATGTTACAAATTCGCATGCAACATGGCGTAAGTGCGATCTCGGGTGTCACCTTCACATGGAGGTATTGTTTGCGACTCTAGTCGTGCCAGTCGACTTGAAGAACATTTCAAACGGCAAGATGTGTGCCATTGGGCACTATGTTTGGCAAGTGTCTGAGAGATTCCATCGCCATCATCTAACAGAGCTATGTCCACAGAAATTGGCTGTTCGCCTAAGTCACTGAACTTTGTTAAAAATGTCACCCACGTGGTCATACCCAGGCCCAGCCTCTGTCCTCTTCGACCTTGCTGGGCAGTGGAGCACTTCTAATGAATGTACTTGGCACAGGGCACAACGGCTCCAATCCATATGGTAATGGTCGACTGTCGACGTAGATGGTTGCAGACTGTCATCTTGTACAATCTTACATCGCTTCTTCGCTGGCATGGTGGTTCTAATCAGTCATCTGCAAGAAGAGATAACAGATTTATTTGTCATAATAATAAGTTGTTTTGGTTTGCTTGAATGTGGCGTTTCTTGATGGAGTATCTATGTTGGTTTTCGGTGCAGTTTGATATTGGAAGCCTTATATCTGGGAAAATAATAAGAATGATATGATGAATGATATTTGCTTAGGGGATCGGACAAATTTTGTTTTTTTATCATAAACTGCAGCTATTTCGCATGCATTCGTGTATAATTATGATTGCAATGTATTTCTGTCGATTGCCCGATGTTTTTTGTTCATGAAAACATATAGAAAATAATATTGCATTCAGATATGTATGTTCATGTAGGATTTATGGCCATCTTGGATTTTCTCAGTTTACGGGCATAAAAGAAAAAATTGAGCTTGGCCCTCTATCTGGAATCATTAAGTGCCTTCTGATCATCAACTGCGCCAATTTTGGTGCTTTTACCACAATTATTTCTCATATCTGTTTCACTATGGTGGCCATCTTGGATTTTGCCATTTCCGGGCATCCACGGAGAAAATTTAGCTTGGCCCTATATCTAAAATCGTTTACTATATAATAAACTTCAAATGTGCCAATTTTGGTGCTTTTACCACCAAACCCACAATCCTCCTGTACTTTGCCACATATCCGCCCCACTAAAAAAGCATACAAATTAAGGTATATCTTCTTTTCTCAACAACATTCTCTCAACTGGTATTCTAAATTGGGTATTGATTTATTTTTAGGAAAGGAATTTTCGGCGCCACGAAATGATTTTTTGGCAATGTATTATATAAATGTTCGTGTAAGATAAATTTCATGAACATCTTGCAACATTCGTATATCATATTTAGTCAATTGGCCCAATTGGCAGTCATAGGTAGGCTTAAGTACCCACCTGGAATCGAAAATCTGGGAGAAAAAATATGTCCCTTGTTAAGCTGTTCGGGAAAGTTTAAGAGCTTGGGAAATGATAAAGACTGTGAATATGATGGTCCAAATAACTCAACAATGGCCCCGTAACATCCGTGCAATAAATTGGGGGAGGGGTGGGCACTCAGAGGACAGTACAAGACAATATAGGTAATTAATCTGTTAATTTCCTGTGCCATGTATGTACTGTGGTTATATTTTCGCAGTGGACGGAAGACAACATG
>JAVTVY010006250.1:0-37657 GCA_036873755.1 Hanleya hanleyi | reverse complement strand
CTTCCGACATTCTCTGAATCGTTACCTGAAGGCCCCACCGTATTTGAAAACTTTTGATTTGATTAGAAATTCGGAGTTTAATGAAGCCAACGAGTGCTTCAAAACCGCAGAGTTGAAGGCATCTGGAAAAGGCGACACCGATCATTATGAGCCCATAAACGAGTCCGATCGTTGTAAACTCTACAAGTCTGTTCTCAAGTCCCCAAAAACCCCAACTGGGCTTGCAAATAAAGTTCAGTTCGATGTACGTCTGTTCTTCTTTAGAAGGGGAGTGGAGAATATGGAAAAGATGACAAAAACACATTCATCATCAAGCGGGACCCGAAAACTGGGCAGAGGTATGTGAAAAAAAGGAAGATGAACTCACAAAAAATCGCCGGGCCCAGCAAAAAGAGGGTGTTACCGGATTCATGCCTGAAGAAGAAGGTTCCCCGTTCTGTCCTGTTGCTTCATTCGAAAGTTATATCTACAAACTCCATCCGAAATGTGATCGCTTGTGGCAGTACCCGGTTGATAGTTTCCTCGACGACGATAAAGTTTGGTATTATAACAAACCTATTGGGAAACACCGCTTGGCAGCCTTCATGACCAACCTGGGCCCTCGTCTGAAACTTTCTGAACCATACACTAACCACAGTATACGAGCAACCGGCATCACCATCCTTGGTAGAAACAACTATTCAGCATCTCAAATAATGGCTGTCACAGGTCACAGATCTATCTCGTCGCTGTCGGTTTACCAGCGAGTAAGTGATGGCGAGAAACTGCAAATGGGCCACACGGTTGCGTCAGTAGCCTTTCCTGACACGATGGGTTCAACCCGAAAGACGAATACCGGTACGCATACACTTCCAGTAAATGTTCTTGTCAAACCCCATCCTGCAGAAACTGTGACATCATCTTCTCAGTACCCTGCACCCACGTCAAATGATGCCACGTCGGCCGTGTTACACACCCAGGATGTACGAGCAGAAGGCCATGCCGACGACTTTGATTTTGATCTTAATCAGCTGTTTTGTGAATTCGACAGCACCGCTGTCCCGCCCACATCGTGTGACATTCCCACAGCTATCCTGGTCGCCGCAAATCCCTCAGCGCCAATGTTCAATAACTGCACAATAAATGCAATCAACATCATCGTGCGAAAATGAAGCAAATACCTATACTTCTGCCAAATTGTGCAGGACAGTTTGATTTTTCCGATTTTTCTCTCGAACTGTAAATTTAAGTCAGTTCATGTTGGTCCTTCTCCTGTGTGATGTTATGGAAACATGACACAAGTGACACTGTCGAGTGACACGGTGTTGAATTATAGACAGAATGGAAATGTAACAGTTCACACGTGTATTTGAAACTTACATATCCACGCAACAGATGTGAATCCGGAACGGGTCTTTCGATGTATTTATTAACAAAAGGTATATAATCTAGATATTATACTCGTCGATGGCTATTAAATATTAAATATGAAATTGAGATTAAGCTTAATGTTCCAGTATTTTATACGTTTCTGATTTTCAGAATAGAACATAAGAGATGAAGCTGAATTTGAAGTTAGATTGTTCATTCTTTATCACCGAAGCCCACCGGTATTTCACACGGAAACCGGGTTCATTGTTCACGGATTACAGTATATGTTATCGTTATCTTTGCTCCTCCCTTAGTACGTTTTAAAGATGAGGATTGTAAAAATGATACATTTGTCTTTGTGTTCATTTTTCCGGTGCATGCTGTGGATCGTTCTGAAACCAGTGCAAGTCCGATCGAAGTCCGTTCCATTATGTCGGCCTTGAAGTCCAAAGTGATTCTTAATGCTCTGAGATATGATAAATTCGTTATACATCGCCCTTCCGGGGTAATACGGGATTCGATTTGGTTTCTCTCGCCATATTTTTCCTCGGCTGCGCCTCGGAAAAATATGGCGAGAGAAACCAAATCTCATCCCGTATTACCCCGGAAGGGCGACGTATAACTAATATTATCGCTGGTACTGGTAACCTATCCGTCAGATCCATTTGAACACAAGGAAATTAAGAAGTGAACGGTATCACATATCTCAATACGTTATGAAGCGCGGCGTATAAATACCAGCATGGCTTATGGCTGACCCAGTTTTCGACGTGTGCCTGCCGGGTGCAAAAGCGAAAGTGAGATTACGCAAATTGGACCTGTAGAAGGCGGTGAGTTAATTAGCGTCACAATTGTTCGCCGTGATACCATTGAACTGCATATATAACCTAGCTATCATCAGCAATATTTGTTTGCAAGTGGTAGCTAGTAAATATATACACGAAGACTCATTTCGCTCTGATATCCTTCAAATGAGCTCTAACCATTCATCTCACGCGACGGTCTTTCTTCGCATCAACGAGGTCAGTTCGAGATTTACATCTGAACCGTTTCGTTCGCCGGGATTGACGATTAATCCTTTGTCTGAAACAAGAGAGAGAGAGAGAGAATTAGGGTTTAACGTCGCATTCATTGTCTGAAACAAAACCTTGATGAGGCATTATTGCTGGTACCAGTAACCTGTCCGTCAGATCCATTTGAACACAAGGAAATTAAGAAGTGAACGGTATCACGTATCTCAATACGTTATGAAGCGCGGCGCATAAATACCAGCATGGATTATGGTTGACCCAGTTTTCGCCGAGTGCAAAGGCGAAAGTGAGATTACGCGAACTGGACCTGTAGAAGGCGGTTAGTTAATTAGCGTCTCAATTGTTCGCCGTGGTACCATAGAACTGCATATATAACCTAGCTGGTCAATTCCATGCTACTTGGGACATGAAGCCAAAAAATAAAATCTTGAGAATGTGCCATAATGAGATTGTTTTATAATGGTGATACACTATAGAGATAAAATCTAAAAATTCAGTAAGATTGTCGCAGAATTTTCCAACCTGAGGTGTTTTGAAGTTCCAGGATCAAATTTTCTTATTTTTCCTTTCAATTATCTCACGAAATTGGTTAGATTTTATTACCATTGTTTAGCTGCAGAATGGAGGATTTCTTTTTTTATTTACATTAATGGTTAATGGTGTCTTGAAAAATCATAAAAAAAATCAGCAGGTATTTGTAAATATTGTCACACATTGTAAATTTAGCATGGAGTCACAGTTATGTAACGCGAGTGACGATAAATGCTACTTTTTCTTTTATTAGACAAAAAACTTCAAGTTTAATTGAGCTAATTCTATCACTGCTTCTGTCAGTTGTCATGAACATATGACCATAGTTATGAGTTCCTACACCATGTGAATTCTTCCAGTGGTAGCGCCAAATCTAGTAACGCGAGTGACAATGTAACGCGAGTGACGGAGTGTAACGCGAGTGACGCTATCTGGTGTTAGTTACTATTTTCAAATTCCAATTTTTATTAAGTCATGACATGCTGGATAGGGTGTGACAGAAATATAAATACTTTAAACATGTGAGTTTTTAAATGCCAAAGAAAAATACCCAGAATTCTTGTGATCCTGCTCACACTGCATGTGCTTCCTGTCGTCTGCTATTTGGTTACCAATACATCTCAAATTGCATCCAACTTTGAATTGTGTGGTCCACCATTAATTATTCGAAATAGCATTTGGAACTTGAGTGTTGGAGTCCTGATGATTCACTCAACTAAATTTCATGGAGTTATTTAGGCATAATTGCAAACATAGCTGAAAATTCACTAGGGTTAGTTAATAGGCCAGCATTTTAGCAGAGTTCATTTCGACCAAGCGACATATTTCAGAATTTTGGCAGTTCCTTCACCTGTTCATTATTTTATATTTCATGGTTTATATGCAGTTGCATTGTAATTGAATTAACTAGGAGTTATACCAATTTATAATATCTGTATTACTAGCTGGGTGATATTGCAACTGCATTCCTCTTTTATACTTTATTGACAGTTTTCCAAGCTCATGCTTTCTCAATATAAATACATATAGATTTTATGTTTTCTTTTCTCCAGTTTTGCATTTTGTAAAATCTATTAGTACTCTATTCTCATAGTTTAAATTTTCTGTTAAAATGACAACATGTACCTTAATTTATTTTTGAAAAAAATAAATATTTTATTTATTTGACATAATTCTCTGGTTTGTATTTTCGATTAAATATCTTTTGGAATTACTTTCAGTTATTTATCAACCGATATTCATCATGGGAGGTCTTTTGTGGAATGTGGCGTCTCATGTTCAAATGTTAGCAGTGCTGTGATCTACAATGTCTCCCGTAAAACAATTTGTTTTACACCCTCACTATTAAAAATTCAAAGTGCTCACTGGAAGCAACATCAAGTGAGTCTCTTCACTGCACTATTGACTAAAGGGACTATGCATACATGTGTGAAAATAATATGTAGTGGGTGGGAGACAATTCTTGAAAAATAATCTGCAGTTGGGACAATATTATGATGTCACAGGTGTCATTAAATGACTCGGATAGTGGTACTCTCCATGTGAAGGATTGGTGTCTGGTGAAGTATGACCAAGATGTGTACCCTGGTGAAATAGTCAGTATCGTCGAGAGTGAGTATGTCATATCCGTGATGATTTGTACAGAAGCTGGCAATACCTGGAAGTGGCCTACACCCTGTGATTCTGTTTATTACCACCAGGAACAAATTGTTAGAAAGTTAGAGGGTCCAGTTCCTTCAAACAGTTGCTCGTCTTTCACATTTCCAGAACTTCCTTAAGCATGTTAAATGCATGTCCTTTTCTGAGATGAACATAGAGTGTACAAAGTTCTGTTCAGTTATACTGTATCTGAGATCTGTTTTTATGGCACAACATAATTTTATGGTTTTGTGGTGTTTTATGTTGACTAACATTCAAACTTTGGTATCCTCAACTGAGAGGTAACGCGAGTGACGTAACGCGAGTGACGAGACATTGAAGTTATTCGAGCAAGCTGTTACACATTGGAACAACTTAGTGGATTCCTAATTGCATTGCTATTTCAAGAGGTCTACAGGGTACTAACAGATCCACTAAATTGTCATCTGTGTGTAAAGGCTTGAGCTTAATTCAAGAATGAAGTTATGGCTAAAATTTCCATGTCCTTTTTGCTGTAACGCGAGTGACGAGTACGCAAATTGGAATTAAATAAAACTTTTAAATGCAATTACATCACTTTAAATTTGTATGAATATTTTGGGGCCCAAGTTGTCTTTATGCATTATGTGTGCATGTATACTTCCTTTGTTGGAGACAGATGGGGTATAATATAACCAAAATGGTGCAAAAATGTAACGCGAGTGACGTGGAATTGACCAGCTGTCATCAGCAATATTTGTTTGCAAGTGGTAACTAGTAAATATACATACGCAGACTCATTTCGCTCTGATATCCTTCAAATGAGCTCTTGATTTCAGTATAACAGTTTCTGTTTCTGCAAATTTTATGGTCTCTCTAAGCAAATTCGCACCAATATGAAAAATAAAATGTTCATTGAAAATGGCATGTTGAACGCAAGAAATTTCTCTTTGAATATTGTCATAAAAAAACTCACGATAATGGCACTCACTTTTTGTCAAATAGAACAATTTAGGGTAGAAACCACGATACTCTTATATAACAGAAATCTAATATGGCGTATTTGGCATGTGGTTATCAGTTTGCCAAGTGAGCACCCGGGTAGAACTGCAAATATAATCTATTATTGGTGCTGAATACTGCCGATGTTAAACTTCCTATGTTCCTTGCACGTAACATTTAATATAACAGCATTGCTCCCAGACCGGAAGTGTATTTTTGTGCCATGATGTTTCGGTTTTATTACGATGAGCGTTGAAAGTGTTTTCTAGGGAAGGATCTCGAAGAATTAGGTCATAAAACGGTCTATGCAGGATCATCTGGACATTTTCTCCCAGGTCGCCCGTAATTTTAGTCTAAATTCGTGGAAGAGCCGATTAGATTGAACGTTAGTTTTCCAAAATGAAACGACTGGACCGGCTTCTCCTAGCAGTGTGACCTCTCTTCAGACGAATTAATACTAAGCAAGATTAAAACTGCTAGTGGATAGTAATATTCCAGTGGCACCTGCATATGGCGTATACATATCTCGCTTAGTAGCATTTGCTAGATCCTGTGTTAAATGTGATGATTTTAATCAACGTCACAAAACATTGTTGCAGAAACTTATAAAACAGGGCTATTCCACCAAGCGCCTCCACTCAAAGTTTCTCAAATTTGGCGATACATATCGCATGCTGATAGCAAAGTACGAAAGTAGCGTGCAAGATCTATGGCGCTACGTTTCGTAACTTGTGTCTAATTCCGCTTAACCCGGGGCTAGGGGGCCGTATGAACCCATGTACTTCAAGATCCTCATGGTACTCATATGAACAGTCACAATCAAAGCGTGACTGAGATACATCTTTTTTTTAGATGACGACTTTATAACGAATATTATGGATTAAGAATACTGATCAGCGATACGGATTTGATATTTTTGGAACATCATGATGTCTTTCCGGCATCATTGAAAACTGTTGACCGCTTCTCTCTTGCAGGAAACAAGCCTATGTTTATGTATACTATGATTGTCTTTTGAATTTGGTGCTAATACTGTTATATGGAATAGGTCTTTGGATTATGGACGCGGATATTCTCTAATGGACGACGGCTGGATTATGAATGACGGACTAGACGCTTGTAATTCTAACCAGCGAAAACCTCACATTGCTGTAATTGGGAAAGTAATACAAAACGGAGTTTGAGTGGCATGGATTGATGGAATATTGAAGAGAAATTCGGTGAGGGAACCAATTCGCGTTCTAACATTATCATATGCAAAATCAAGTTTTTACAAGGATGCTGCCAGAGTATAACGTTCTATCAGTATTTTAATGTCCTAAACACGGAAAAATTGCAGCAAACCTTCTTCCTGCTTTCCTCATGTCGATATGCCGAGAAGATGCTTAGCTCTTAAAATTAAATTGGATGGTTTCTCACAAATTGCTGTTCGAATCTAGAGAATCAAAATTTCGATACGCGTTTCATCTCTTATTTTTGGTGTGGGCGACACAAGTAGACATAAACCATGTAAACCAGACATCAGAGGATGACACGCACGATTCATATTCGTGTATTCACATAAATTTCTAACATAGCATCAGACACAGCCACTTATATGTAATACATGTAGCACATGCACGAGACCTAGTATATTTTCATACATCAGGCACATGCGTGACACACACATACATGATTAACGTTGGTTATTATAATATGTGAATAACATGAATTAGTCTTGCATGTAAAACTTGAAGTGCTATTTGTCTGGACTCCCATTGAAAACTGTGAACATTTTATGTTGAGTAATTCCGAAAATGCATAAAATTAAAATAAATAAAAAAACACGACGTCAAAATTAGATACACATGTTCTAAATCAGAACAATGTCTCAACACTCAGTGGGATATAGTCGATATAAATGCCAGAGCAAAATATCGTATGGAAAATTGTTGAGCATGCTGAATTCAGTTTTTTCGTGAAGCATATTCGAACTAACTGTGCGACCTAAATTCGCAGATAATCATATGGAATAAGTGGATTGCCAAATGACTCGCATGAACCCCTGAAGCAATATCGAGATTGTGTTCAATTGCTTACTCTTCTGGAAAATTGTGTTCATGTATCCCTTCCGGCTATCATATATTGAGTATGATGGCATTTCGGAGGGAAATTAACGATGTTGCATTCCGTGCAGAAATATTTTAGAGTTGTCTTGCGTGCGTGAATTTTAGCTAGCACTGAATGACAGAAAGTATCATTGTCATCGAACAAAGCCCGCGAGACAATTTACTCTGTCGTAAGTAATCGCCAATATTCTTGTCGGCGTAACCATAGATTACCTCAGATCGCATGTCTTTGTCCAAGGATTATTCAGTTTCTAAGATTCGGGTGTGCGCACACAAAACTTTGACTTAAACCCATCAGAGACGTGCAGAGGTTTGCGATTTGATGTTTAACGTTTGCCACAAAGCTCATACAATTGGTTAACCCTTAAAAAGCCTGGAAACTATCTACCCTAAATCCTGAATGACAAAAACTGGAGAGTTGACACTCCGTGACTTTATCTTTGATCATTTTTGGGTGATTTTGGGCTTATTTCCATAGCATCCTGAGCAGAGGATCGTGGTTAAATTCAAATGGCTATTTCATTTCACATCAGACTATCATTTACTAATTATTTTATCCTGCAGTTTTTGCGAAGAAAACGCACAAATAAAAAAAATTAAAAAATCTGACAGAAAAATCGTCCAAAAATGCCCTTTTGAAAATGACGTCACTGAGATGTCATCGTGGCGGTCATTTAGGTTTTCCCATTTCCGATGGAAAGACCTATTTGTTATTCTACGGATTTTTATTATTATTATGCTATCCAAATTTGTACACAACGAAACGTCCTCAAAGCCTCACTGTAGAGCTTAGATATTGGGCACACGGTTAGATATACATCTGAAGTTATGCATATTATTTGGACAACTGACCTTGACCTTGACCCAATAAGATATAGGCGTGTAAATTAAAATTTTATTTTGCGAATATTATCCAAACGTATGAGACGATGCAGCTGAAATTGAGAATGTAAAAGTTTGATGATTTTTTACTCAACAATATGAGCGAATAAATTAAGCAGGTCAGACAAGCAGTTTTCGAGTTCTCTCCCCTGGTGCTGTTTTCCTTGTTGGCGGTGTACAGTCAAAACTAAAGAACATATGTGAAAGAAAGTTGATGGTTGGTAAGTCTTACATATAGCCATGCTGTACTTGTAATTTTGATTTGTTACGTAACAAGAAAAAGTAGTTATCTCCCCTTTAATGTGTTTCAAAACCCATTATTTATAAGGAAATAAGCTACGGCATTGATACTCCTAATATTAATGAACACTTTAATGACCGAAAAGGATTTGACCTTGAATTTGACCTTTGACCTCCAGGAGCTGTATGAGTGTAAAGTTTGGTGGTCGAATCTTGAACGGCTAATGCGATCAGCCTGAAAATAAGGTCACGTGACCTACATGACGTCACAAGATCAGCACTTGTATCAGAACTCGGCCTTAACCTTGATCTTTGAAGTGATAAGCATCCACATATCGAAAATACGGCTTCCATTTGCCGGAAAACTAACACACTGACAGTCACGAAACAATGATGCAATATTGAGTACAATATTGACTTTCTAATGGCGCTAATTATAATTACAAGCGTCTAGTCCGTCATTCATAATCCAGCCATCCATCCGATGTGACCTTGACCTTGAATATTACAAAATGTAAAAAGCATTGTATGTACTTTTCTCGAAAACTACAACTTGCAGGAAGCTGTAATTGATGACCTTGACCGTGATTTTTGAGATATGGCCACGGATATTTTTGCGACTACAGTGCCATAACTGGAAAACTGGTAATTCCAAGTTGAAATTTGCACGTGAAAGTAGGTCATTACATCACGTAGCAGAACATCAGTAGAACCCATAAAAAGATACCAGAAATATTGGGAGATAATTATCAATTTCTGAAATGTATTCAAGTTTTGCAAAAAATATGCATCCAATTATCACTATTTTTAGGCATTATTGAGGGAATATATATATGTATTTGCCTATGAAATTTCAAGAATATAGCTTGATACGTTTAGAGATATTAAAAATTAAAATTTCCCGAACTATTAAGCCGTTAAATGGTCACATGTTGATTTCATCTATTCAATGGATGTTGTCAATTTCGCTATAGCGATTCGGCTGTAACATTCGAGGCATCCAATGTTCGCAATTAAATAAACGTCGTGTTACATGACGGGGCCGGCTCAATTTTGTAAACATTTTATCTCTCGAACCTCAATAGTTACGAACTTCTAATTTGCTGCCACTTACTTCCAATGCTGTGTTCTTTCGTTGACATTGACTCCGTACCGGGAACAGTAATTGTGGAAAACTTGAACAGTTACGAGAACGCCGTTAGTTTGAAATAATACAGCGTAGACAGAGGCTCAGCGATACTGGTATTCGAAAAGAAACAAGGGGAATAACTAAAGGCGGAAGTGCGCGCGACTGTCGTTGAAGTACGCGCCACTGTTCTTTCTGACAGCGAGCGTAAGAATATAGCTGTTTTCCAAGCAAGCTCGGCAGGGATGGCATTAGGATTGAAGTGCCTAAAACGGGTGAAACTTTGCTGTCGCCAATTATGTAAAATGTTCCGAGATGAAATACGAATGGATTGTACAAAGAAGGTAAGGATTTGTTTTTTAATTTAAGAACAACACCCAGTCGACTAAAATTGCGCGCCACAATACGTAAGTGAACCGGCTTATGACTGCATCTTGTTATGGTTTCACGCGATATGTAAATACTAGACTGAAGTTTCCGGTACAGGTAATCAGTTTTGATTGAGGGAATATATATATGTGTTTGGAATTGACAGTAAGAATGCATTCGCATTGTTGCAGGCAGCATACAATGTCCGCCCCCAATTAGCATGCTGTTTGAAGTATGTTCACATAACGATGAAAGTTCACACTCGATCTAAGGCTCTCGCAATCTAGACAAATTAAACTTTCCGGAAAATGTTTCCACTCGGTATTTGTAGTATATGCCACATCACAATACAGCGAAATAATATATTTTGGGGGACGTCATGGAAAGACCGTGACATTGTACCCACAATGTCTAGTCTTTGATGTGTTTTTTAACATTTCTAGTGGAGCTTGACTCTGGACTACAGTATGGCAAGTTTCAGCTCCCTAACCCAAGGGAAAAGAAAACTATTCAAGCGGGGTGGGCGCGAAATAGCCCCCAGCCCTGGACAGGTCCCAAGTCGCCCAGGCCAGATGGGGTTAATTTTACCTCAAATCAATATTCTCTACCATCATCAGGTTGGCAAGACAAGAAGAAAAAATCGGTAGGAAGGCACCGGGAAAATCTTCCGAACAGATTTCCCATATTTGACGTCATTAATGAATCATATGAGCCAGGCCTTGTAAGGCTAATCATTCAAGTATACTTAGATGGACACGAACATAGCCACTCATTCTAAGAGGGAAATTATTATGGCAGAATCTCTTATATTGAATTGCTCAACTAGTAAGTATTCCAACGAGAAGCTGCCAAGACATGCGATTAACTAATCATCACATTGAGTATGTGTCTGAAGTTTCCCTGAAGGACCCATACCCATTTATTACGCAGAAACAGGATGTTCAGTAACTATTGCTTTGCTTCTGTTCGTGCTTATATGTAAGAGGGATAACGTTGCCCAACTCGCTCAACTATAGTTGCGGAATTGCTCTTCGGTAGCAAGGATTTTTCTCTCCGATTGAATCAATTTCAACTGGAATCGATTATCCAGGTTCATGGCATCTCACGACTGTATACAAATTAGCGATCGATTTCTTTAATATTCAAGGAATTTCATCAAATCTAGACCTGCCACTCACAGCCTCGTCAAATGACTTTTGTTTAAATTGTGTAATCACTGAACGGTTTCCGAGAGCACGATGCTTGATAATATTAAGAAAGCCAAAAGAATGTATTTCTGCGATATCTGGAGATGAGAATTTGAGTTTGATTAACGTCGTTTTACCCCGATACACTGGTTACAGATTGGGAACAGAACGGGCTTATAGTTTCAAACATTCAGCATGTGAAGATATCGATCTTCGTTGATTGGTTCTGTTTCCAAGAAATCAGCATGACCTTGGAATACCAATCATTTATTTTTGAATCGATATAATTTGCATGACAGTTAGGAGCCACATAAATCATATATTGCAGGAAGAAAATCCTGAATAAATTATATGTCGAATGTTCGTGAGACTAACAGACGTTTGAAATCGCATCATCCCACTTAGACAGGCCTTTAATCAAGATGCTGTATGATAACAATTCCATATCTCTGGACACCAACATGTACGTGAATATACACACATACAACAGCACAAGACCCTTGGGGATTTCAGTTAAGAATAGATTGGTTGAGATTTTCTGCAGCACTACATTCCAACTGACTTGGAAGAATAGTATGTAGCCTATCGTTCAACTTTACGCGATAAGACTACCGATACATGAGCAGTGTGACTAACGTCACAGGACCTACGAAGTAGAGTAGGCATTAGGACTCGAACGCGAACTGAACTCTTGGAAATCCCCACCCCAAGTTGAAATCCTGCCTATATTAAGATGGGCACTGCCCAAGTCAGAATCGCCAGTGATTTTCATCAAAAATCACCAGAAATTTTCATCAAAAGTAGGTCAGCTCAGAACTTGTTGGTAACAGTCTCCTAATGCACCTTCATTCCAAAAATAAATAACGATCGCCGATTTAATTTTACAATTTTTTAACTAAAGGAAACAGATTGAATAATAAAAAGTTCAGTAGATTTCAAGCTTTACGTGTGAAAATACATTTACATCTCTTTAATGGTTTTCAGTGCCCTTGTCCGGGATCAAAACAACTTTTTGAATCACATTATTTTCCCAACAATACAACAAATTTTTATATATAGTACTATAGTAGAAAGGTAGCATTTATGTAGTTTACGGTAATTCAACTCAAGACCAACACCTTCTCTGCACAAGATAATAATGATTCTATGTCATTCTCCTGAGCATAACCGGTACAAAGACGAATAAATAGCGTCTCTACATCACGTTGTTATCTAGATATATGAGACAACACATTTTGGGTATCGGCAATCTGATGAATGTACTATTCCGGTTTTCTTGTTTCACATTATATTCTATGACGGTTGATCGGTGATTTTCTTCATTGATAAACATTAAACCACCTCAGCTTCGTTGTGTGAATCGGAATTACATTGCTGTGACACACCAACACACTCCGTGGCAGTGATTCTGTATCCCCTAATCAAGGAATCAAAATGGATCAAGATTTGAAATGACAAGAAAAATTTAGACATATTTTGTTTACACATGTAATTTTTTGTTCAAATTATATCCAAGTGTGATATATAGTCAATATTCAAGAGGTACAAAAAAAACCTCAAAGTATGTGCTCATATTTTCACATCATGATCAAAGTTACTTTATCTAGTTAAATTCTACCCAAAGAAAATAAATTAAGACCCTTTAAACATGCCGTCAATGCCAGATGTTAAGTTTTATACAGCTGTAGATCAGGGCTCTGGGTGCATATATCATGTTTCCATACACTTGATGCACGCAACAGCAAAAACAAAGCCTCCTTGAACAACCTATCTTTGTACAGGTACATGTAGCTCAGAAAATACCATTCTCTCTCAAAAGAAAACAATTCGCGCCAGGAACGCCTTTTTTATCAAGCTAATTTTGTTATGTAGGGGCCTACTTAGATTCAATAATTGTCACGAAATTTCTTTGATTATATCTTAATTGCAACCATGGTTGTTCCTCAAACCTGACATGCTTGAGATATGTACATGTATAACACACTTTCATTTGAGAGTCCAGACATTCCACCATTCATGTGAACAAATTGCACTCAACATGGAATAATTAAATTCACACTACCAAATAGTTCACCAGCTGTTAGTTTTGAGACCCATTTCTACAGTATCAGTACTGTGTTACTATCTGTAGCAGTTGAAACCCAGTAAAACTTAAACAATTAAAACCAGTAAAGAAATTTATCTGTTGAATAACAGAAAATATGGTATGGGGATTTGAATGAGTAAACTACTAAACAGCTTACATGATACCAACAAAATGTCCCAACACAAGCTGATAAATTCCTTGAGTGGCTTGCAGGATGGCTTTATTTCACCCTCAGTAAACTTTTATCATTGTTGCTCACACAGACTAATCTGAAGGATGATACCACATCTTTCGTTCTTCTGCTGGGTTATTGCACCAGGCTGACTTAATTGGTTGATGTAGGATATTTCACCACCAGTGGGCAATTTGACCTGAATTTGAAGCCTGATGTGGTCTGTGATGAAATGTTTGGATGTGAAATAGGATACACGTGAAAGGCCACAGTTTACATATATCTATAACAATATACTGAATTGTGTGTATTGAGGATGGCAAGTTGGTAATAGCAGTGTAGATAAATGCACTAACAAATGATGGAAAATTAGCATTTCCTATTTCATAAAAACAATTACGGATGGCATATCCCACCAGATTTTGTACTGTGTTATATATACAGTGAAACATACAGCCAAGGGTCTAATGTCAACGGTTCTCTTTATTTTGCCGACGAAAGGATTCGGATGGACTGACTGACTGACTGACTCACTCACTCATTACCGGACAATTTGCGATCTGTAGCCTACTTCGTAGGAACATAATTTGTCATTCCGTCATGATCAAATAATGTATATGTTTACCACCATACTTACTGTTTCGCCACTGTCTTCCAGGTCCGAGGCGAGAAGACGACTGGAATGTCGGTCGTACAGAAATGAGAACATATTGGCGAGAGGAAGAATATATGTTTTGTACTTAACTCGGGGACCTCAATTTGAAATTGATGATTTCTCCGTTCTAGATAGTCATCGTGTGCCTTTATATGTGAGGAGATTACTGCTGACATTATTAATCAATTGCTTTTACCGTCCATACATCTCCCAGTATATCGCGTGGAATGAAAGTCGACAAACTCTACACATTTACAATCGCTTTTCGACCTTTCAGCAGCGTGATCCTATCGCTATTGAAACCGAGACCAGTCAATGAATGACACTTTCACTGGAAACCCATAGATGTATTCGATTTTATTTTGACTGCAGCAAGGCCACAGAACAAGAAACGAACCAAGCTTGGGTGGAATGCGTAATTCAGTATGAAGTTCTCCAACAACACGTTCACTCTGTGAGCGGAATCGCGCTATATGTCCGAGGATTAGATAATAAAACGGCTATTCTTCCTTGTATTCTTGGCACTTCACGGCACCTTCAACACAAGGCAAAATGCACCGTTTGAGCACAGTGCACTTGCATTTCATAGCAGTTCAAGCTAACGTATCAGCAAGACAAGTGACCTACCACATTTATATCTAACGAAACATGCAAATGGATATGCCGAATGTTTCAACGTTACTTACATATCTGTCTTATAATAATCAATAGCAAGTATATAACGAATATATATTGAGATATTTGGTGAATTCGTTTTACGTTCGGACAAATGAATTCAACGTTCCGTAATAATATTTTGAGCAATAGCACTTGTCAGTGATTTGTTCTTCGGGTAGACGCTGTCGCTGAAAAGGAACCCCCGAACGCATAAATAGCCGGCCCTTCGTAGATGTCAAATGACAGCTGCTGTACTATCTGCCGTTAGGCTATGTGTGACCAGTGACTGTGTGGATTAGCCGAGCCTGTCCGTTATCCCATAATTTCGTAGTACTGCGAGTTGTGCCAGGTGGGAACATTACTAGAGGGGGAAGTGCGTCTATTCTCTAAGTTTTGTGTTACTCAATTTTTCTTTGAGAGATTACATTATCTTGATTTTCTGGTGATCTAGTCGACAGAAGATAAAGATTAGTATTATGTGACAGGAAGTTTAGTGAAACTTCATTAAGTCTAATAAAAGATAATTCATGTTGTTTTCAATCTGTGCATATACTTTGGTGCCGTAATCAAGCTATATCGTGTTAAGTGATATTTAAAATTCTCCTATATTTTATTATTTCGATAAACGTAATTGATGCAAAATTTCTGATTAGCCAAGCAAATATCTCTCGAGTTTGGTGAGATATGGAAGTAAATAGTGTTCAGGTTGGAAGTGTTAATCCTGGGGTACAATACTTTATCACAGATTAGTTCAAGTGTTAACGAATACAAATTTCCATTCGCAGTAAAGAATTATTGGCATAACTTCATATTTATTCTTGATGTGTTTTTTTAATGAGAAATTGCCCTTCTAGAGTCACTTTTTCATATGCATACCTGGGCGGATAGTTCATAGGCCAGTGTATGGAAATGTATTCTGGAGCATGATAGTCCAACCGCACGAGATCTGAACAGCTGATAAATAACACCAGTCTGAAAAACGACAGTTTTAAAAAACGTTAATTGCAATTATTATGTCTACTTTTTTAGCAATTATTTTGTCATTCTCATTCAACAAAATATCTTCTTAGCAAATTGATCATAAAATACTCGAACACTAGGAAATAACTATCTTATTTGAATCCCTCTCCTCTTATATCCTATGTTTATCTTATTGCCATAGAAACTAAGTCGCGTGGTTGTGTCATGTTGAAGTTTGGAGGAGGAAGAATAGGTTTAATAGATATTTTAATAGTATTACATGTGTTAAAGTAACAAAGTAGAGTACAATTTCTCATATAGTCGATCATTATATACACTAGTTTGCAAAGGAATTATTCCACCAGTTTTGCGCAAATGTCTCGTCACTAAGCAAGATATATAACTCCGGCATCACAACTTCAACCGAAAGTTAGCAAGTAAGCAGAATTTCTGTTCTATTTTTACGTTCGCCAGTGAGTGTTACAACCGACCATTTCATTGGTCAGAATATTTGGTTACGGAGGCTCGACAATCGTGACATATTCAAACGAGGCAAGAAATAACGAAAGAGTGCACTATTTCGTCCAGAGGCATTGTAAGTGCGTGCCTTTCGTGAAGCGAGAATGTATGAATTAGACCCAAGACGGGTAAAGCAATAAATCACATTGGTGTTACATTCAATGGGACTTTTGCTTCGTGTGATAGAATTTCCGGCATCGTCAACGTTTTTTCAAATAATAATTATTTGCATTGGAGTCGTATTAGTGTATAATTGTACGGAACATGCATGGTTCTTACATATATTTAACCAGTTTTACCCATTTATGGGAGCTTAATACACGTTGGATACATAACTAGAATCTGCGCTCTGGTTTTGCGGATGTTGTTGCTCGTTTACTGTGTTGGCGAAACGCAAGATAAGCTTACCAGCCATGGTTTGGGGAAAACCATCACAAGACAAAAACTTTGATTTTAGCCCTTTCATCATTCAATAACTGTTGACTTTCACATATTTTCTTTGTAAGATAAACCACGGCATTGGCGCAGGCTTTCTTGGTTTTCGTTTGCACAAACTAATCTACCAACCGACCAGTGTGTGTGTTTGTGTGTTCTTCCTGTATGCTGTTGTTCTGCTCGACGTTTTTGATATGTTCAAGAAATGTACATCGTCTTTGTTGGCAAGACTTCAAAGGTTTTACTTATTCGTTACAAAATCCACATCCTCTGGCTTCACTAGCACAAGGGTAACGTCCACAAACCGGCAATAGAACTTTAACACATTCTGTTCCAATAGGGTAGGGAGTATTGCTCTCTCCCCTTAACGGAACCATACACTCCCCACGTGGTCAAGGGTTACTTCCGGGAGTCCAAATAGATGACTATATTTTAAGATAACATTCTATATGAAAATCAAAAACAAGATTTCAGGCATTGCAATGGAAGAGTGTATAATATCTATTCACCTGCGATACTGCTGCAAATAGTGGGAATGAAGAACTCAGACAAATGCGCTAGATGCAAAGAAGTCGAATTTGTAGAACTTTTTTCTTTTCTTTTTGTGAACAGAGGAGAAATTTTGGAAAATTGTTGAAGATAAAATATATATATTTATTGACATCCAAATAGATTCGAAACTTAAGATCATTCTGTTGGTGTAACTAGATTAACTGCTGCATAATATAAAATTTGCATAAAGTATAAATGAATAATTAACCACATAATTTTTATTTCAAAATGTGAATCAGAAAGTATAAATATGGTTCTTATGCAAATATTATTTTTCTAGTTGAATAAAGCTAAGAAGGAAATGTTTACCGTAGAAAGATTAATATATGTGATATTTCTACTACTTTAACAATGCCAACTGCACTTTGCATATATCTTGACATATCAGTCTGTCAAAACAAAGATATTTTATAGTTATTATATATCGATTTATTAATCTTTAATTATTTTTTCTTCCTTGATCAAAACATGTATTAACGCAATATTGTTAGTAATTACACGAAATACACCAATCATATACATCCTTTCCCAAAAACCTAAAGCACATGGTTTTCATACTCTTTCGGATGTAATGTACAAGCTGAAATTCCGTTATGTTTTTTTCTCACAAAATAATATCTGATTCTGAGTGACACGATTATATTGTAATTTTATATTCAATTCTTGGGAAGAGCATTTTTAATTAAGATATATTTAAATATACGATACGATGAAGTACCAGCCACATCAATGAGCTGGATGAAATTGTAAAGATTACTATATTTCCACCATGAAAAATCTAATTGACCCTTACAACATGTACAATTCCGAACCTAAAAACATCTAATTTCAATACTGTTGAATGAAAGTCGCACTGGAGTGTCAAGATGTTTATCTGATTGGAACTGGCGGTTATCGATCTGTACTAGGAAGACTTTCTTCAAGAATAATGATAGAGTGAATACTGAGCTTGGAAAACACTAAGTCTGTGAGCCATTTTATTACAATACAATAGAAGGAATATTTTTTCCAAATTTTATCCTCATCGAAAAAACATAAAACTTCTCTGTATGTCAAAAGCGTCGATCATTTTAATCCTCTCTGGAAATATTCTCCAATGAGAACAAGCCGTTTTACTTCTTCAAATCATTTGTTTTGTTTTCAGAGGAATCGAAAAATGAGCTGATTAATTGGAGTCAATATATTGTCAGGAATACCACTTGAATAGATAATATATGTTAACTGTGAAATCAAAAAGGTCTAAATAACATGAAGATTGTCCAGCATTGACAAATCTCGTTTCCCCCCAGTTTGGCATATATCTGCTAATATTTTGTAAACGTGAAATCAAGTTCACTTGTAGATCTACAGCAGATTTGTGATTGCATAAATAAATATCGATAACATAATTATCGCTCCATTTAACACACCTGGGTTTTGTGTTATTATGTGTTGCAGCACCTAGCCACTATGCTTCAGTTTTGTTTTATCTCCAGTACAGGAAACGATCACAGTCGTCATTAAAAAATACAGTTGTATTATCAGGGTATTGCAATATGTTTAATATGTTGTATCTGTATCTTTTAAGGACAAATTTATGCCTTTAATATCTACTTGATAGCCATACGTTCAACCACAGTCACAAATGCCAAAGGACGAACCTGTCAAGAGAAATTGAAATGGAGATCCAACCACAGTAACTCATCTCTGTATAAAAGACTAACTGTATCAAAGTTTTTGCATATTCAACTGCCATTAAAATGCACTCATCTTGAGTACTATCTACAAGATCTGTTATATCGTCTATTGTTCGGAATATAAGATTTTATAATCATGTTGGTTAAAGTTATTGGTATCTACTTGTTAGTTCATATCTTGGTAGATCCGTTACTTTTTGAATTAACGTAATTATTTTTTTTAGATCAGAATGTGCATATTTGCGCTGAAAGATTAAATGAATTCACCACCATATTTTATTTATTATATTTTTGCAAAACAAAATGCTGCAATTAATCCATCCGAACTAGAAGCAGATCCATTTTTCATTTTCTTGAGATATTCTAAGATTTTAACATCACATAGCTTTATTCATGATCTTCGAATTTGGATAATCAAGATTTTTATGAATTCATTCACTTCAGTAACTTCTTCTTAAAGTCTATTTCCTCAGAGTATAAATTTCCAATGTAGCAATATCTCCATAACCTGATCAGGAGTACTTCATACGTCGTCATTTTGAGTCATAATTTTATCGTTTCATCTGGACTTATCTAAGTTTAAAAATCTTTTTAAAAACTGTTGTTCGTTTTTCCTTGCTCAATCCATTTAATTCGAGATCTTATCTGAGTATCTTTGGTTTTACTTAAGCTATGAATTTCTGATTACCGTTTTATTATATAGATCAACCGTTTCAAATCAGCATTTTCAGGATCAAGGCTTCACGTTTTCAATGGCAGGCAACTTTTGCCGGAGACAAACTCATTCTCTTAAACCCAACCTTTTGTCTACATGTACACTAATTACGACAGATCTTTGGGTTCTAGTTTACACATTCCTCATATTACAGAACCGTATTCCAATATTCTGAATTAAAGATTTGATTTCCTTGAGAGTAAATGTGTCTTCTAATGACCTCTTGTTACTTTTCTAAATGGTGTCTTCCTAGTACAGCTCTATTGTCAGATTCCCTGATTTAGTGAAATATATATATAGTTTAAGAAATTTAACAAGTCATCAGACAGGAATATATATATATAGTTAAGTCTTACTGGAATGCAGGGATTGATCCTAGATCAAGTATAATCCTTTTCTTCGGGGTACAATATCCTCCAGGTAGTTCTGAAACCATCATAGCCTGCACCTCATTCAAGGTAAATGTTCTCCTAATAGAATACCTAACGTATTATCCATGGCCTTGCTGTCTCCCAGTACGCACTGCAGGTCTTTAACTTTTACTACTTTGTTTTTCTTAGCATTCTGAATTTCTAAAGAAACGCAATTTTCTCGCCACGGTTAGCAAGGGAATTACTTTGGAAAACGTTAAAAATATGTTATTCATTCTATATCGGGGAAAAATGAATTAGACAAGTTAAGAGACGTAACGCCAAAATCTTGCCTCAACAAAAGTTGTACAGGTTCAACTTACTTGCAAGGCCTCTCTGTAGACCAGGCTTGTATAATGGGAAATGCTCTCACCACTGATCAACCATGCTGTTTGATGTCAACGGCCTGAGAAAAGAAAAAAGACATTTTGGATTGCGTAGTTTCATGAGATTTCCCTAATGCAAGTCGTGAGGGAACAGCAGGCGATACAAAAAAAAATCTATCTGAGAACGCCCTGAAGAAGAGAAAGTGGTTGCCTTTGATGGAAAAATCAAACTCTTTGGTCGGTTCGCTATCGTAAAAGCGATATGACATAGGCTTTTTGTCTTGCTTCTAATGAATTGCGATAAGAATAAACCATTCTCAACGCAATAGCCCATATAATCGGGGTTCCTCGCATCCGACATTGGATTGATTGATATACTTCTCAAAACGGTTCCGGATCTTTCTGCTTGAACTCAACTATACATACTATGACCATGGCGCATAATGTAGTCAACTTCAACCTAAGATCCAATACGATAATTTATATCAATGCTACTCTGTTAATCAATTTTAATTCATCGAAGGCTCCTTGGATTTCTAGCGAGCGTAGATACTATTTTATTACCATATTGATTTTTTGCATTGTGGATATTGCCATTTTATGGTAGAGCTTATACGAAATATAGGCAAATAAACAACCAAGCTCGTCATAAGGTGTGGAAATTTTCATCTCTCTGTCCCAAGGAGCAACAAAGTATGGTAGCTGGTGTTATTGTTAATCTGTCCAGTTACTCTGAAGTGTTCCGCCGATAATTTCTTCACCGTTAGACCATTCCTGCTATTTGAATATAGCTCGAGACTCATCATATTAACCTGGTCAAGGCATGTAGTTTCCTTCTCTCAAGGAGGAGCTTCATCAAGTTATATGGGATTCTCTTAGTCCTACATCTCTTGGCATCAGAAACATGCATATACCTTCACTCACAAAGCCACTTGATGAATACTATTCCTGCAATTTGTATACCCATGCCTTGACATTAACCAACAATGGTGAAGACATGGTCTCAGATTTTATACTGCGCTAGGAATAATATCTTGTACCTTGTGTAGGCATACCGTCCTACGTCGATCGATAAGGCTACCTCTCGATGTTTTGCATTCCATCATGATTGAAGAATGTATATGTTATCTAATGTACCAAGATTTTTCTTCTTTTTATATTGGCTTCTGTCCTGCAAGCCCGAAGCGAGAAGACGGCTACAACATGAATGAATACGGAACGACCAGATAATAGACGCAGGCAATGAGAGAGATGTTTTTCTTATTCTTATCGACTGTATAAATTTTAAAATTGTAGGAGATTCTTTTTATCGGGCAACTACTTTAGAAGATCTTTTTGGTCGGGTGAGGGAGGACTGTGTCTTAGGTTATTTGAGAGAAATCGGTTTGTTGCATAAGTTTTAATGTGTGTATGCTTTAATGTGTTGGATTACTAAGTTATTAACTTGAATACTTAGAATTTTGTTTGGTCCTCGTTATATAGCAGAAATATTACTGAGCGCGACATTAAACCTTAATTTCTCTCTTTCTCTCTCTCTCTCTTCTATGGGAGGCTCAATTTTAAAAAAAAGTCATCAATTTGCTTAAGACAGAACTTAAGAACGTTCTATCGCCGTGTACCTTAATGTAGTGATATTACCGTTGATGTTATTAATCATTTGGTCAGTAAATCAAATGGAATGAAAAGCAACAAAATGGTATGCATTTCCAATTAAATGACTTCCGCTTTTTTACCTTTACAGCACCGTGAACATATCGCTATTGCAATTGAAGCCAGACGAGTACTGAAGCATGCACTGGAAATCCTCAAAAAGTATATGACTGTATTCTGTCTGCAGCAAAGCCACAAAACAATAAACTAGCCGGGCATGTGTAAGGAAAGTTACACGAAAGGGAAGTCGAATGCATTTGACCGAAATAATGCTTTATTTTTATATTTATTTTTCTGAATTTGAGTTTTTGGCGTTTCATGCAGATGAAATTGTATAGAATATCGTGAGTGAGTAGTAGGGTTTAACGTCGTTTTCAACCTTGTTCCAGTCATATCACGACGGTGCCTACATGTGCCAGAACACGAGAGTGCTCACAGTTCCTATTACCCTGGACACTGATCAGCCCAGCCAGTACAGCACCCGGTCACCCATCCAAGTATTGGTCGAGCTTAACGTTGCTTAAATTCGGTGATCTGACGAGAACTGGTGTGTCCAACGCTATAAACCGTACTGTTCTTCATCATCAGGTAAATATACCGTTTAAATCAAAATGCACTTGACTTGACTTCAAGCTAACGAATTAGCAAGTAAACTTATGTGATAGTTTCGGTTCACAATTCAATAATAAATCTGTAGAATGTGTCAACGTTACTCACACATCGATCTGTATTATATGTTCAAACTGTCTGATAATAAGCAATAGCAAATGTACACTATATATACTTTTCTTTACAATCAGGCAAATAAATTCAAGTACTGGAAAAAAAACAGATTTAGGTCGTGATTGATTATATAACGTTCTCTTAGAGAAAGAATCATTTATTGTGTAATTTGTAATATACAGTGGGAAAATACACATATAGGAAAACCTGCATGTATCGCCGGCCATTGTCGGGTGAAGGTGTCAATCGCGGTAAGGAGGGCCCCCATACAGAGCGTCCCTCGGGCAAAACCCATCTATCCGATCACATGCCATGCGCTCTTTAGAGCGAACTTTAGACCAGATTTCAGAGAGGCAATGTCACTTTCAACGAAGTCGAGGAAATTTGTCATAAAACTTAATTTGTAGACAATTTTTATAATGTAAAAATACATTTTGGCCATGATTCATCGAACCTCTCTAATTGTCTGCCGTTATTGTGAGACGCAGACGCAGAATAAATCCGCATAACGTGAATGGACATTTCATCAACATGTATCTGAGCAGCTGTGTGGTTAAAAAGGGGGAACTTGCGGTTTCCCGATGAAACAAATACATGAGATCGTATTAATGTCATATCCCAGCAAATCATCTGCTGGGTTTGACTTGACTTGTTGAGATGCTGGCAGCCGAAAAATAGAGAAAGGCAGCGGAAAAGCCTCAAGACAAAATCGAAAAAAGCATGCCAAACCGTCAGCAAACTAAGACTGAGCAAAGAAAAACTACAGCAAATTAGCAATAAATGAAGGCCAAAAAAACGGCTGAAGAACATTGCTTGAAATGCATGAATGAAACGTGTTTTTTTTCTCATTTCAGCGAAAATACTGCACGAAATTGTGCAATTCCACGTAATTTAATATTATCCAACCATACCAGATTTCTTTATAGGTTTAGGGTCATGTCACAAGGAATACGTCAAAACAAATCGATTCTTCGCCGCTCGCAGCAATGCCAATTTTGTCGGATGATCTCCCAATATTAGCAGGCATTTCAATTTTTGCATGAGGATGTGAATATAATGGAAAATTAATAACATCTATCACGAGAAATCTGACATAACGCATATATTATCGAGTTTAGTTCTGAACCAGTTATTAATATCCTACGATGCTAAACTTCATGGTACAGAAGGCCTAATTGATATGTTTAATATATATACATTTTGCTTACAGTTGAACAGGTTCGATCCAATACAATTTTTCCTAAAAATGGATATAAGTACCGGATGGTGGAATCTGATGCATCTGTCCTAGGTTGAAGGACAGCACATAGATAATGATCACAATTTGTTTCACCGGTGTAAAAGGAAAAAATCTCAGGTAGGAAAAAATGTCCGGTTGCTGTCTAATAACCTAGCTAACACATTTTTCCTTTGCAATTCAATTAACTTTTTGGTAAGAAACAAGAAAGGGTCATAGTTTCCTGAGACATTCTTTCGTTTCACACCGGTACACTCCTGGCTAGTGTTGGAAATTAGACATTGTGCCCTGAGGAAGTTAGACATTGCGTAAAGAGCGAACCAAACGGAACACGCAGGAATACCATGCGCATCGGATAGG
Organism: Hanleya hanleyi; assembly: GCA_036873755.1. NCBI lineage: Eukaryota > Metazoa > Mollusca > Polyplacophora > Lepidopleurida > Hanleyidae > Hanleya > Hanleya hanleyi. Next base: position 13,081 of record JAVTVY010006250.1, on the reverse strand, counting down.
AGTCATGTTTATGTGTCCTCAACGCTTTCAAGGTTGATAGAACTGCGCCATCGGAATTTCAATCGCTTGTGTGTATTTCTCTCTTCTCATTCTAAACATTTCAATGTGGTATAATGAGAGAGAGAGTGTGTGAGAGAGAATTAAGGCTTAACGTCGCATTCAACAATATTTCAGCTATATAGCGACGATCAAACAAAAGTCAACAACTCCGCAAACTAATGCGTTAAAACAGGTACAAACATTAAAATTTGTACAACAAACCAATATCTCTCAAATAATCTAAAACACAATCTTCTTTTACTCGGCTAAAAAGATCTTCCAGCGTAGCTGCACGATAAAAAGTATCTCTTATAATCTTAAAATCTATGCAGTCTATGAGAATATGTTTCACCGTGAGATCTTCATGGCATGAAATACACCTTGGGACCGGCTATTCGTGAGTTAATCGTGTGTGGCCGATCCTACATCAGTAGTATATCGGGTCTAAGTGCCAGCTAACCGCCTATCTCTTTAACATGGGAGCCTGATTTCCCTCCACACGTGACCTTTGACCCCTATGACAGGGCGTGCAGGATGACGTCAGGGTGACGAGGGGAACGGGATTTCCCCAGGGTTGGGAATAAGAGTGTTTTCACGAATGAATTAGGTCAGCCGGAAGTGACGCCATCAAAACCGGAAATAGCCTTTATCTCGTGAATGGCAGGGGCTAGAGATATGGGATTTCGACTAATGGATAATTTGCAGCCAAGGTGTGATCATATCACTGACAGCATCAGGGATTATCAGTAAGTAGGGTTATATCTGGGTTATTTCTTATTTACGAGAAGCTAACGCTTAATAAATGGGAGATGATGCTGAATACGGCAATGTGTTGGCTGGGCTGCTACAACATCGGTTTCATTAGAGTTCGATACTTTCCAAGGAATTATGGCATAAACTACGCCAAATTCGTTCCCTGTGCATGTAGTAGTCTATTTCTTACTATCGGACTAAATACCGTCAGTATATTAAAATGATGAGAACAGACTAGCCAACCTCATACCTTATTACGGTATACCTGCCCATTCTGCAGCGAACTACCAGGTAAGGTATTGCGTTAAAGTGCTGAGGGAAGGAGGGGGGGCTAATCTATAGAGCTCGAATACGCGAGTTAAGACTCGGTTCCTCGAAACGAATGTGGAAGCTCAAGCGATGCTTCACAGTGCCGTATATTAACTTAGAGAAACCCTGTACTTCTTTGTAACGCGCGAATGACATGTTCGAACTTGAAACTGGTTTTTCCTGCATTGCCACATATGCTTATTTTTACCTCTGACGTCACAGACATGTTCCAACTTGAAACTGGTTTTTCCCGACATTGGCACATATGTTTATTTCTAGCGCTGACAACCTCTATGTTGATACATCTCGCATGCGCAGTGTACAGCGTAGGAATTGTATATAAGCATGAGGTGTCTTAACGTATCATACTCTCCTACTACTCGAAATCGCCACTAATAGCAAGATGGAAGAGGTCCACCAACAAGCAATTCGGAAAAACCTTGTCATTCTCATCAAACAGATAACAAGTGTGTCCACTATATGTTACTTGCTTAGACAAAATATGATATTAACGAAGGAAATGTACGAAAACATCATGGTTGTGAAAACAACGAGCGGACGAGTCCGGCATCTGTTGAACTTGATACCTAAACGTGGTCCGAAGGCCTTTCATGCGTTTGTAGAAGCTTTACAGAAGACTGGCAACATCCGAATTAAGGTCACAACATAGAATGCGCTATATACCCGGGTTATTTCCCACTCTATTATATAGGTTACAAACGCTGTAACGGAGTAAGGTCGAACATGACCTATATCTTCCGCCCAGTAGTGAGACTGATTTCCGCGTCAGGCACAGAGCTCGGTCATAGAGCATTTGACACATGCCAGTCAGAGTTATTTCCCCTCACACAGAAAACTTATATTATACTACCAAATTAACAGACTCTCACGAGAGCTTTATCATATTTATATTAGTTTATCCACGCAGTAAAAATTACCTCTTGAAATAAAACATTATTCCATTACATAACAACAATATCATTTTATTCAAGTTTATATATACAAAAGTCAGGTTAAAAACAGCACTAATAAGCCAGGGTAAGTAATATTATTATACTCGATAATGCCGCAACATGTCATATGCAACGCTTGTTCGACCATAAGACTACGAGTGTATATTGACGCTGTGAGACGGTCAAAATACGTAACAGTTCATAGGTATACGGGTTAAAATGTTCCCGGCTGTGGGTATGTGTCGGTAGGCTCTTGAAATTCTTTGACATCATCCGAAAATGGCTCTATGGTGTCCGGGAGTAATTTCTCGAACCTCTTCTTACGCATGCTCACGGAAACTTCCCAGGCCTCCGAAGTTGTGAACTCTAATTCTTTTTGCAGGTATTGTGTGGTATTTTTGACTTTCTTGTGAACATTGTCCTGGCGCAGTTCGTTCATGACTTTGACTTGTTTCAAATAAAGGTGTGTCAAAGTTTGCGCGATCTCTGGGCGCATGAATTTATAGGCTGCCTGGAAATCCCCAAGTTCTTCCCATGTTTGTTCTATCTTGTCTCTGTGCATGTCGATGGCTTTGTTCACCGCGATGTCCCAAAAGCTGTTGTCATCCTCGGATACGTCTTCCTCATTGTCGTTATCATCGACGTCATCGTCAGTATCATCGCTGAGTGGGTCGCTGGAGACGTCCTCGTCTGCACTGTCGCTGGGTGCATCGCTGGAAACGTCATCTAGTACATCCAAGTCTCTCGAAGACATAGCGCATGAAAAGTGGCCTGTCAGTCCGTTCAGGTGGGTATCGTTCTGTCGAATGACGGCTATCGTGAGTCCAACGAGTGTTTATTCTCAATTATTCGTTCGAACACGTGTTTCTTTTGAGCGATAGCTATACCGTACGCGTCCTCCCAACTTATGTTGGGAGTTTTCAATCCACAGGCTGTTCGTTCGATATTCATATGAATCGGATCATTGACCAGATATTTCATACCCGCGACTACTTTTAAGTATTGTCTTCGTAAACATCGTCGCAGTAGAGGGGCCAATGCATTATGCGCTAATATTTCGGATTTCTTCTTGGAATATCCTTTGCGCTGAAATTCTTTTTCTTTCGCTTCAAGTTTCTTCTCTACTTCTCCGTACATACTGCTTTTAAAGAGATTTTGCCATATTCCTTTATCGACATATTCTTCTGGAAATCCAGAGGCTGTCCTGGCGCGAATGTTGGCTGTATCTCTGTGCGTCTCCTGCGGACTAGGGGTAGGCGTTGATAGTGAGTGTGGGGTTTGTTGTCGCATTGGGGTTTTTACGGGAATGGGTGACCCAGAGTATACGTCTGTCACGTGAAAGTTATCGAAAGTTCCGGATGGATATTGAGTGTCTATTGTCTCGGGCACCCGACATACCTGTTCAGTCGATTGATGTGATGGCGAGTGGTACGCGGGTGCGGTATTGGGCGGTTGTGGGCTCTGTCGCTGTACATCGGTCAATAGTTCTGAATCGCGCTCCCCGGGTAATAGGTTTGTCATCAGTCTGCATGCGTCGGGGGTGTGCGGTTTTAAATCTACGAAGAGATATCCGTAGGGGCGAGTCACGGCTCTATGAAAAGTTTGCATGAAATAGGCCACGTTTTGGGGATAAATTCGTCTCCCGAAGACGCGGATTTGATATCTGTCGATGGGGTTGTTGAAAAGAACGAAGTAATGACAGTTTAGCGCGATATCCCTGGACGCCTTACCTTGAGGGAACAGATTCTGGGTCATATAGATGACAGAGAGATTTCTATGATGGGACCCTTTGGTGAATAGGTCCGCTATTTTCGAATTTTCCTTCGCCACGCCCATCAGGTCATCGAATACGATTATATTGACCTGGGCGGAATCAAAGTAATACGGTTCGTCTATGTCATGAGGAATTCCTGGAACGAAGCTCACGTTGCTTAATCCCGTATTCTCGTACGCGCTCTGCCATTGGCTATAGCACCATACAACCCGCGTCGGAGCTGGGGTTGCCACACCTTCCTCTAAGAATTTCATCACCCAGGACGTTTTTCCGCATGAGGACGGACCGCTCACCGTCATCGTATAGGGATGGCTCAATACTCTCGTCTGACATCTCGATCCTTCTTGACGTTCAACTTGTACGTTATCAGGACTTCTTTGCGCGGGTTGACATTCGTCTGCGGTATTTTTATGCAGAGAAAGTAAATGTCTACGAAGATTGAACGGGCTGGACAATAACTTTGAACACAAGTGACATGCGTAAGCCATGGCTCTCCTCTTGTGCGACACTCGTCGTATAATGAAGGCTCACATATGTATATAGTGTTTATATGCAAGAGCTCGGAGGTGTGGGATGGGGCAGTGGGGAGAGCTCTGGAATGCTGCGGTGGGGAGAGCTCAGAGCTCGGGGATGGCGTAGGAGCTCGGAGCTCGGGAGGGAGGGAGCTCGGAGCTCGGGAGCTCGAGAGGGAGGGAGGGAGCTCGGAGCTCGGGAGGGAGGGCGCTCGGAGCTCGGGAGGGAGGAAGCGAGGAAGGAGCTCGAGCTGGGGAGATAATAACGAGCACATAAAAGACAACGCTATGATATACATTGACATTATTTATATATACACTACACGGAGTACAAATGCATATGGTCCTATGTCGGGAAAAACCAGTTTCAAGTTGGAACATGTCTGTGACGTCAGAGGTAAAAATAAGTATATGTGGCAATGCAGGAGAAACCAGTTTCAAGTTCGAACATGTCATTCGCGCGTTACAAAGAAGTACAGGGCTTCTCTGAGTTAATATACGGCACTGTGAAGCATCGCTTGAGCTTCCACATTCGTTTCGAGGAACCGAGTCTTAACTCGCGTATTCGAGCTCTATAGATTAGCCCCCCCCCCCCCTTCCCTCAGCACTTTAACGCAATACCTTACCTGGGAGTTCGCTGCAGAATGGGCAGGTATACCGTAATAAGGTATGAGGTTGGCTAGTCTGTTCTCATCATTTTAATATACTGACGGTATTTAGTCCGATAGTAAGAAATAGACTACTACATGCACAGGGAACGAATTTGGCGTAGTTTATGCCATAATTCCTTGGAAAGTATCGAACTCTAATGAAACCGATGTTGTAGCAGCCCAGCCAACACATTGCCGTATTCAGCATCATCTCCCATTTATTAAGCGTTAGCTTCTCGTAAATAAGAAATAACCCAGATATAACCCTACTTACTGATAATCCCTGATGCTGTCAGTGATATGATCACACCTTGGCTGCAAATTATCCATTAGTCGAAATCCCATATCTCTAGCCCCTGCCATTCACGAGATAAAGGCTATTTCCGGTTTTGATGGCGTCACTTCCGGCTGACCTAATTCAATCGTGAAAACACTCTTATTCCCAACCCTGGGGAAATCCCGTTCCCCTCGTCATCCTGCACGCCCTGTCATAGGGGTCAAAGGTCACGTGTGGAGGGAAATCAGGCTCCCTGTTAAAGAGATAGGCGGTTAGCGGGCACTTAGACCCGATATACTACTTACATCGTCTAACCATGGCCTGATCGAAACGTTTCTAGCTGTTCAGATGAGTATAACCATCAGATTGTTTGAACTCGTGAAGTTTATTATCCATAGTATCCCATAAAGATTGAAACAGCTGTGGTAAAATGAAAATCCATGTAGGCTAACTAAAACGGTAAACCGATGATTTCGGCTTTAGGAACATGTGCCAATATCCAGTATATCAGAATGGTAGTAAATGTACGCGATGTAGACTCCAATCTCCGAACTTCCTCTTCTGTGGAGGCTGAAGTGACCGAGTGGTTCAAAGTGCTTGCACTTACTACTGGATATTTAATGGTACCAACATCTGAGGGAGCGAGTTCGAGTCCCACACGGGACTGGCCCATCATGCACATTTATTTGTTCGTCAACGAGAAAGTGTCATCCTAAAATAATTGGATATAAATTTTACCCACTTTCTGTATGGCATTAGTAGTTCCAAATAATTTAATCTTATCCATCCGTTGGTACCAGATGTCTTTACATGTGAGAGGGCATGTCACAAAAAATACATCAATTCCAAATTAATTTTTCGCTACTCTCAGCAGCGCCAAGATTTTCCGATAATCTACCACCGCTATAGGGCATTTCAACTTTTTATATCGATGTGAACAATTATGGAAAATTAATAACACCTATCGCAAGGAATCTAACATAACGCTTATAATATCGATTTTCGTCAGTTATTAATATACAGCAAGGGTAATATTCACGATTCAGAAAGCCTGATTGATAGGTTTGATATATTACCTAAGCTCGCATTTCGATGGGTTCGAACCAACACAAGTATTTATATATATATATATGTATGTACCGATATGAAAACCCAATAGAGAGCATGTTAAAATCTGGAAGCATTACTTGGCGAGCATTATAGTCCCTTCTACAATGATACCTATAGGAAGCAGTTTGTCATCTCGGTAATCTTCTGGTCAGTCCTGGAAATGTTGGATATCAATTGAAAATTCAGCCGTGCAGTCAGTTGAAGTATCCAGAAGGACAAACTGAAGATGAAGCAAAATAGCATCCAATAACGTATCAAAAGTTTCTTGAACTACCCACTTCGAAATAACTGTACCGCGAGGATTTTTACCTATTTTTTCTGTGATATGAAGTCAGATTTGTCCGGCGAAGGTGATAAAGCGGTAATCTGAATCTGTGTTGTTCAAGAGGGACTTATCAGGTGAGCCCCGCAAACGATTGAATGAAGGCCAATGAACTAATCTAACAAGCTATGATACAGTATTTTGACGGACAAGATTAATAACTCCCTTCAACATTACACAGACACATATATCGTCTTTGAAGATGTCCACATGAACAGCTACAACAAAAGCGTGGTCCGCCACATGGATCATTTTGGTTAGTGTGATGTTTTTAGATCTGCGCTCAGAATATTTTCTTGTGGGGTTTTATGATTGCATGTCAGTACGCCGATATCTTTTGCCAACACCTTTATATGTTGCGTTAAATTATCACATTTGCTTGACAAATCTTCTGGTGATCATTCCTTTTAGTCCACTACCGCGATGAACCAGATCCCTGCAGTATGCTGTAGACGCTGTTTGTTCTGTCTACATGTCAGAGGATCGTATCGACATATTAATATACATAAATTGGATTTCAAGGTAATAAATTATCAATCAGGTTTATGTAGATGCCAGATAGAGATATTACTGCGATTCTGTCTTTCAGAATTGAGAGATAATTGTCTATTACGTATTCGAAAAGTATGTCTGGAAGCTTTATAATAATACTATCTGGACAGGTCATTGTCAGTTTGTTTTCCGGGTCAGGTACTGCAAAATTAAAAATGGATAATCAGCCGTTTCGCGAGGTGCCGGAGCTATCTCCCTTGATTTAATATTTTTTTCTTTGCAATTACACTGAGGTTTATATAGAGAAATCTACGAAAAATAACGAATACTCAATTTTACAACTGTTATCAACTGGGGAAATCTCTCATGATGCATTGTTCTGGGGTATCCTAGTCACTAGCCAAGAATAACAGCAAACTGGAGCTTATGGAATTGTAGTATTTCGAAAAGCATGAGTAGTATATAGAACCCTTATTCTATCGGAAGTATGGATCCCAAATGTGAATCCTGAGGAGGTATTGCCTTGATGACGTGACGTCACGGATGACGTCACATCCGGTCACGTGACATTCGGGTCACGGGGGATGTATTCCTCCGCGTTGATGCGGTCGGCGGTGATGCGACCAGGGAGAAGCCTCCGCGCACAGAAAGTAATCTCTTGTCAATCCAGTGATTTAAACCTATGAAATCGTTGAAATTTTAACCAATCCAATAGCCGAAGATAGTTTTAGTAGCCAATCAAAATTCACTAGTTGGAAATATATAATCCTGCCGGGAAATTTCATCTTTTCACCCTACAAAGGCACCTGGCACCATGCCACACCCCAGCGAAGAAAAAATGACCACACCTACATGACGTCAGTTACATCATGAAGTCATGGGAAAAAAACACTTTTCTATAAATAGATCATGGTCGTCCAGGTCAATTTTTTGGGAAATCACATGGGAAATCTTCTGTTCTACGTATAGATCATGACGCCATGGGAAACACCCCTGTTCAATTTATAGATCATGACGTCTTTTCTATTTATAGATCATGATTGCCAAGTGATGTTATTTTTGGGGTCAAAACGAGGGATTCTGGGACTTTGGTCACTTTGAGTCCAGATTTCAATCAGCGTGCTGTATTTTAAAAAAAAACCCCAACGAAATCGTTAGAATTTTAATCAATCGAATAACCGAGTATAGTTTTAGTAGGCAATCGAAATGATTCCTGATCACGACGTCATCCGGGGTTTTTCCAGAGCGTGGGCGGGTGATTTTCTATGAAATGGGGCAGTTTTCGAAATCTGTATTCATTTTTCTGAAAGTTCAGGTGAAGCCCTCTTACGCAGCGAATAATCTACACGACCCGCAGTATACGGCCACCAGTGGTGATCTGAGAAGTGAATAATTGTGATCAACACACATTCAGCGAACAATACACTGTGAATAATATACTCCAAGCCCGGGCTAGAGAGTTTATCAATTTTAACACATTATGGAGTCTGAAGGAGATATCGGCTTACCGATTGTATATGCTGAGATACTATAAGTTCAGATAAACTTATAGTGAGAAAACACTATATAACATATACAATACATATATGCAGTCTTATATATTGCCATCATTTAATGGTAGAGAATCCACCTAAAGCCGCCATCCTGAGTTTAATGCTTGACACTTGTACACAGAAAACGTACATAGTCAGTAATTGCTCAGTGTGCAGATCTATCAATAAAACGCGGTGCCCGAACTTTTACAGTCGAAGCTTGAGGGGATTGAAGCACACAAAGGAGTATTAAGCAGGCATCAGCTCAGTCAATCAAATGCTTTAGTTTTGGACCAATCACATACTGATATGGCTATAAATGCAGCATACATAAGATGGACAGTGACACTATCTGATCAAATATAACGACAGAATTAACCTGCCAGTACCTATATGATCTGTGCAAATACGCACAAAGGGTGACCTATAAACTTTCAGGTCTATAAAAACTTGGCATTAAAACACTTAACCGTATGAGATAATACACAAGTGTTTGAGGCGCAGACAATACATGCGTCCTGTCTCCCCTAACGAGAGCACACAGGTGTCGATATTGACCAAAGAGGCTCGAAACACTTCGTGGTAATACACAAATGTGTACCATGAAAAACCATCATTATATGCACATGTATACATGCATGGCGGTGTCGGGATTCTACCGTTCTATCCTTTATAAATATGGATTGACGATGACTTTAATATGCTTATACGCAAAAAGTCTGAGCTTCACCAGTCTGACTGTAGGTGCGGCTTACTCGAGTTAGTTTTATACTATACTGTCAACCTCAGTTTTATACTATACTGTCAACCTCGGCAATTTCCGGAATAATACCTCGGAAGTTCTCGAAAGCTGACAAATACTTCGGAAGCCGAGTTCTCAGAAGCTGACAAATATCTCGGAAGCTGACCATTATCTCACCAACTACATCGAACATCCTCGAAAGTCAACCTCGGCAATTTCCCGAATAATACCTCAGAAGTTCTCGGAAGCTGACAAATACCTCGGAAGCTGACCACTATCTCACCAACTACATCGAACAGTGAATATTACCTCGTCAATTCTCGGATAGTGAATATCTCGGTAATTCCAGGACAGCGACCTCGCCAATTCAGACGTCAATTACGATGTATGACTGCCAGAGCAGTTCCACCTCATTTACGAGCCTAAAACATTTACGACGCCACGTATCTTCTATTGACAATAACAGCTAGTATACCTGTACGAGCTACAGGAAACTATTCAATCGCCTGGAAAGTCTACGGCGTCACACAAGGTCAGTGCATTGGGCACCCAGTCATCCATGCGAGGAATGTGGTCACCTGTTCAAATTACCCAGTCAAATAAGACGACATCACAGGATCTTTTCATCGAGAATCCGGTAGATCCGATGTGGTGCCAGATACCAGTGGATTGAGTGACACATTCCGGCGCCATTGATCCCATATACGGGAATGCTTTCAACGTCACCGGGCACTGCACGACCGCTACAATTTCCGGTTGGTCGACCTCACCTCTCTGAACAGAAAAGTGGAAGACATTTTCTCAGGCCAAACTGCCGCCTTCAAGTTGAATCTGGCGTTTGGTTATGTGCTGCGCCATAAGGACACCCATCCGGTACTCTTACTCAAGCAGTAACATTGGGGTATTTGACCAGCCGTTCACCGTTATTAATCGACCGTCCCTGGACAGGGTGATGGTTCAAGTGGACGAGTGGGACCCCTTGGAATGAGCGCAACGTCAACGCCGCAACACCCAATGAATAGTGGAGCGGGTCACCAATGAAAACGTGGTACAAAAGAACCGGGACTACATCATGGGTTTGGGATACGATTATTAAGAGGTATGGGAGTGAGAGTTGAGACAGTTCATCATTAGCACCCACAAGCGACCATTGGATCACCACTGGATCCGGACTGCCCCTCAACTTCTCGATGCCGTCCGTACGGACCAGTTCTTTGGATTCGTGGAATGCGACATCCATATCCCGGAACACCTAAAAGACACGTTTGCAGAATGCCCACTCAAAAATTGACCGACCATCCCGTCGGTGCCGTCATCCATCTCCCGGACTGGCTCAAACACAGAGAAGGCATGCATGCGTTAGTGAATGAAAGCCATGGCCCTTACACCGACCGGAAATGTTTATTCCGCTATCTCGTCATTCATCTGGACAAACTTCCACCCAAAGATTGTGATCTTATGGCCAACCAGTATTGGCAGATGTACTTGCAAGATCAGGAGCTGGAAGCCCAGAACTCCCGGGGCGTGCCGTTAAGTAAACTCGATGAGATCGAAACACTCTTCAGAGTCAACCTCTACTTCTATAATCTCAGCCGTGATGTCGACGATGATGTTCCTCGCTTCACGGCTCACTTGATCCATCGATCTCCAGAGAAGTATGACACCACCCCTAGACTCAACCCGCCGAATCCTACAGTTGCCAGCAATGCCATCGGGTGTTCACTCTCGTGATTTACACCATCACGGGAAGATTTGTGATAACACCGTGAAATGGAAGTACCCGGGTGGAGTGTTCCACAATACACCTACCATTTTTGAGGATCTGGCGGATGAAAGGATCGATGTTTCACCTGCACAACGTTATTTCCCACATCGGGCCGTGTATGACTTTGAAGGCATCTTTAAACCCATGGAAGCGGCGACCGCGAAAACGCAATGGACGCGACGTAATATCCCATTGAGTGTGAGCATCCATACGAACGCGCCCGTCTACGACACGGCTTCCGTCTGTTTGGGCTCTACTGGCGATCCCCATGACCTGATTACCCGGATGATGACTTACTTAAAGACCCTTAGTCAGGCCAGTGTCGCGCTCCTGATGGTAACCTTCCAACCGATCTTGGATGAATTAGATGCACGTATTCTGACATCGGCCGACGACAGTGACACCGAGGACGAAGAGGATGTTCCTGACAAACCTCCGAAGCCGTACGCCCAGAAACTCAAGTTGCGTTTACTAGAACATTTAAGTCAATTGCCTGTGATTTAACTCGGGACTTTACGACCTCAATCTCATTAAGGTCTTTCAGTACCCCTACCTAGCTGGCAATGTCAAATTCATCATTAAGAAGACCAATGACCACGTGGCCCTCTCCACCACCACGATTTCTGGTTTTTAGATGTTCACAATTACCTGGCGCCCAACAACAGTTACTATCAGTGGGTCAAAGCCTATGACTGTACATAAACCAAAGGCCATTTTCCGTATAGCTACAGGACCAGTCTCAACCGTTTGGACGAGACACAACTCCCACCACGAGCCGCCTTCTACGATGACATGAAAGACAAAGCGTTGCACGAGACGACTTACACCGAACTCCAGCAAGTATGGATCCATGAATGCATGCGGACTGTCCGGGATTTTCTTGTGTGGTACAACTTGGATTTTGTGCCTTTCCTCGACGCGGCCGAGAAGATGTTCCGATTCTATCAGCATATGGGAGTGGATATGTTTAAGGAGAGTGTCCGCCTCCCTGGACTCACACTGAGATATTTGTTCCAGGATTTACCCACCTTCTTCGCCCTCATTGACCAAAAGGATGCCGACATGCACACGTGCCTCAAACAGAACATCGTGGATGGCCCGAATCTGGTCTTTCACCGGTACCATGAACAAGGGCTGACCCATATCCGAGAAGGAAAACTGTGCGATAAGATCATTGGATTCGACGCCAACGCCCTGTACTTCTCCTGTATGACCTAACCGATGCCGGAACATTACACCCTGTGGCTCCCCGAAAAGGATCATTTCAAGGCACAGCGGTCCCGTACACGTCTGGCACAATACTGGCTCGATTGGGTTGGGCACTCCCTCGGCATCACCATCCGCCATCAAGCCAACAGCACCGAGAAGCGAGTCGGAGATCGACGCTTCCTGTAGACGGCTTTGCCTCATCAATCAGCGACCGACCGTCTTTCAATTTCATGAGCTCTATTGGCACGGGCATGAGTGTGACCTCACGATCGATGCTCACGGCCACCACCGCTGCAATGATCGACGAGGACTCAGCCCTCAGGCCCTACGAGAGGCGGTACAAAAGAACCGGGACTACATCATGGGTTTGGGATACGATTATTAAGAGGTATGGGAGTGCGAGTTTCACGCTATGAAAGACCCCGGGTTGAGACAGTTCATCACTAGCACCCACAAGCGACCATTGGATCACCACTGGATCCGGACTGCCCCTCAACTTCTCGATGCCGTCCGTACGGACCAGCTCTTTGGGTTCGTGGAATGCGACATCCATATCCCGGAACACCTAAAAAACACGTTTGCAGAATGCCCACCCATTTTCAAAAACACTGAGGTGAATCGAGATGACATCGGGGACCACAT